>CATKUP010000767.1:0-69000 GCA_949786385.1 Onychomys leucogaster
AGCACGCTCTTGCTTTCTAGAGTCTCTAATACAGCAGGAAATCTGATTGTGCCCAGAACAAATGAACGGTGTTTCCTACACATACAGACTATATGTAGTCCTAATCTTCTTCTGAAACTGATACAATGCACTGGTCCTCTAATATCCAATGCTTGTCAGTTAAGATGAGAAACGTGTGAGCTTCGTGAACGATGTAGTTCCTTTGAGCAGAAAAGTGACTGCCCTTACCTGAAACGAAGTCTTGCTTGTAGGGAGACTCAGAGCCTGGGATTTAACTCCAATTCTGAAGTGAAACACACAGCATTGTCTCATCCATTGATCACACTCTGCTTTAGAGCAAGAAGCACGCTCTTGCTTTCTAGACTTTCTAATACAGCAGGAAATCTGAGTGTGCCCAGAACAAAAGAACGGTGTTTCCTACACATATGGACCATATCTAGTCCAACTCTTCTTCTGAAACTGATACAAAGCACTGGTCCTCTAACATCCAATGCTTGTCAATTAAGATGAGAAACGTGTGAGCTTTGTGAATGATGTAGTTCATTTGAGCAGAAAAGTGACAGCCCTTACCTGAAACGAAGTCTTGCTTGTAGTAAGACACAGAGCCTGGGATTTAAGTCCATTTCTGAAGGGAAACACACAGCATAGTTCTCATCCATGGATCACACTCTGCTTTAGAGCGAGAAGCACACTCTTGCTTTGTAGAGTCTCTAATACAGCAGGAAATCTGAGTGTGCCCGGAACAAAAGAACAGTGTTTCCTACACATATGGACCATATGTAGTCCAAATCTGCTTCTGAAACTGATACAAAGCACTGACCATCTAACATCCAATGCTTGTCAGTTAAGATGAGAAACGTGTGAGCTTCATAAACGATATAGTTCGTTTGAGCAGAAAAGTGACTGCCCTTACCTGAAACGAAGTCTTGCCTGTAGGAAGACTCAGAACCTGGGATTTAACTCCATTTCTGAAGGGAAACACACAGCATAGTTCTCATCCATGGATCACACTCTGCTTTAGAGCGAGAAGCACACTCTAGCTTTCTAGACTCTCTAATACAGCAGGAAATCTGAGTGTGCCAAGAACAAAAGAACGGTGTTTCCTACACATATGGACCATATGTAGTCCAAATCTGCTTCTGAAACTGATACAAAGCACTGACCCTCTAACATCCAATGCTTGTCAGTTAAGATGAGAAATGTGTGAGCTTCGTGAACGATGTAGTTAGTTTGAGCAGAAAAGTGACTGCCCTTGCCTGAATTTAAGTCTTGCTTGTAGGAAGACTCAGAGCCTGGGATTTAACTCCATTTCTGAAGTAAAACACACAGCAGTGTAATCATCCATTGATCACACTCTGCTTTAGAACAAGAAGCACGCTCTTGCTTTCTAGAGTCTCTAAGACAGCAGGAAACGTGAGTGTGCTGAGAACAAAAGAACGGTGTTTCCTACACATACGGACATTATATAGTCCAACTCTGCTTCTGAAACTGATACAAAGCACTGGTCCTCTAACATCCAATGCTTGTCTGTTAAGATGAGAAATGTGTGAGCTCAGTGAACGATGTAGTTCGTTTGAGCTGAAAAGTGACTGCCCTTACCTGAAATGAAGTCTTGCTTGTAGGAAGACAGAGAGCCTGGGATTTAACTCCATTTCTGAAGGGAAACACACAGCATAGTTCTCATCCATGGATCACACTCTGCTTTAGAGCGAGAAGCACACTCTAGCTTTCTAGACTCTCTAATACAGCAGGAAATCTGAGTGTGCCCAGAACAAAAGAACGGTGTTTCCTACACATATGGACCATATGTAGTCCAAATCTGCTTCTGAAACTGATACAAAGCACTGACCCTCTAACATCCAATGCTTGTCAGTTAAGATGAGAAATGTGTGAGCTTCGTGAACGATGTAGTTAGTTTGAGCAGAAAAGTGACTGCCCTTACCTGAAACGAAGTCTTGCCTGTAGGAAGACACAGAGCCTGGGATTTAACTCCATTTCTGAAGGGAAACACACAGCATAGTTCTCATCCATGGATCGCACTCTGCATTAGAGCAAGAAGCACGCTCTTGCTTTCTAGAGTCTCTAATACAGCAGGAAATCTGATTGTGCCCAGAACAAATGAACGGTGTTTCCTACACATACGGACTATATGTAGTCCTAATCTTCTTCTGAAACTGATACAATGCACTGGTCCTCTAATATCCAATGCTTGTCAGTTAAGATGAGAAACGTGTGAGCTTCGTGAACGATGTAGTTCCTTTGAGCAGAAAAGTGACTGCCCTTACCTGAAACGAAGTCTTGCTTGTAGGGAGACTCAGAGCCTGGGATTTAACTCCAATTCTGAAGTGAAACACACAGCATTGTCTCATCCATTGATCACACTCTGCTTTAGAGCAAGAAGCACGCTCTTGCTTTCTAGACTTTCTAATACAGCAGGAAATCTGAGTGTGCCCAGAACAAAAGAACGGTGTTTCCTACACATATGGACCATATCTAGTCCAACTCTTCTTCTGAAACTGATACAAAGCACTGGTCCTCTAACATCCAATGCTTGTCAATTAAGATGAGAAACGTGTGAGCTTTGTGAATGATGTAGTTCATTTGAGCAGAAAAGTGACAGCCCTTACCTGAAACGAAGTCTTGCTTGTAGTAAGACACAGAGCCTGGGATTTAAGTCCATTTCTGAAGGGAAACACACAGCATAGTTCTCATCCATGGATCACACTCTGCTTTAGAGCGAGAAGCACACTCTTGCTTTGTAGAGTCTCTAATACAGCAGGAAATCTGAGTGTGCCCGGAACAAAAGAACAGTGTTTCCTACACATATGGACCATATGTAGTCCAAATCTGCTTCTGAAACTGATACAAAGCACTGACCATCTAACATCCAATGCTTGTCAGTTAAGATGAGAAACGTGTGAGCTTCATAAACGATATAGTTCGTTTGAGCAGAAAAGTGACTGCCCTTACCTGAAACGAAGTCTTGCCTGTAGGAAGACTCAGAACCTGGGATTTAACTCCATTTCTGAAGGGAAACACACAGCATAGTTCTCATCCATGGATCACACTCTGCTTTAGAGCGAGAAGCACACTCTAGCTTTCTAGACTCTCTAATACAGCAGGAAATCTGAGTGGCCAAGAACAAAAGAACGGTGTTTCCTACACATATGGACCATATGTAGTCCAAATCTGCTTCTGAAACTGATACAAAGCACTGACCCTCTAACATCCAATGCTTGTCAGTTAAGATGAGAAATGTGTGAGCTTCGTGAACGATGTAGTTAGTTTGAGCAGAAAAGTGACTGCCCTTACCTGAATTTAAGTCTTGCTTGTAGGAAGACTCAGAGCCTGGGATTTAACTCCATTTCTGAAGTAAAACACACAGCAGTGTAATCATCCATTGATCACACTCTGCTTTAGAACAAGAAGCACGCTCTTGCTTTCTAGAGTCTCTATGACAGCAGGAAACGTGAGTGTGCTGAGAACAAAAGAACGGTGTTTCCTACACATACGGTCATTATGTAGTCCAACTCTGCTTCTGAAACTGATACAAAGCACTGGTCCTCTAACATCCAATGCTTGTCTGTTAAGATGAGAAATGTGTGAGCTCAGTGAACGATGTAGTTCGTTTGAGCTGAAAAGTGACTGCCCTTACCTGAAATGAAGTCTTGCTTGTAGGAAGACAGAGAGCCTGGGATTTAACTCCATTTCTGAAGGGAAACACACAGCATAGTTCTCATCCATTGATCACACTCTGCTTTAGAGCGAGAAGCACACTCTTGCTTTGTAGAGTCTCTAATACAGCAGGAAATCTGAGTGTGCCCGGAACAAAAGAACGATGTTTCCTACACATATGGACCATATGTAGTCCAAATCTGCTTCTGAAACTGATACAAAGCACTGACTATCTAACATCCAATGCTTGTCAGTTAAGATGAGAAACGTGTGAGCTTAATGAACGATGTAGTTCGTTTGAGCAGAAAAGTGACTGCCCTTACCTGAAACGAAGTCTTGCCTGTAGGAAGACTCAGAGCCTGGGATTTAACTCCATTTCTGAAGTCAAGCACACAGCATAGTTCTCA
Source organism: Onychomys leucogaster (assembly GCA_949786385.1). Lineage (NCBI taxonomy): Eukaryota > Metazoa > Chordata > Mammalia > Rodentia > Cricetidae > Onychomys > Onychomys leucogaster. The sequence continues at coordinate 4,083 of CATKUP010000767.1, forward strand.
TCCATGGATCACACTCTGCTTTAGAGCAAGAAGCACACTCTTGCTTTCTAGAGTCTCTAAGACAGCAGGAAATCTGAGTGTGCCCAGAACAAAAGAACTGTGTTTCCTACACAAACGGACTATATGTAGTCCAAATCTTCTTCTGAAACTGATAGAATGCACTGGTCCTCTACATCCAGTGCTTGTCAGTTAAGATGAGAAACGTGTGAGCTTTGTGAATGATGTAGTTCCTTTGAACTGAAAAGTGACTGCACTTACCTGAAACGAAGTCTTGCTTGTAGTAAGATACAGAGCATGGGATTTAAGTCCTTTTCTTATGGAAACACACAGCATAGTTCTCATCCATGGATCACACTCTGCTTTAGAGCGAGAAGCACACTCTAGCTTCCTAGAGTCTCTAATACAGCAGGAAATCTGATTGTGCCCAGAACAAAAGAACGGTGTTTCCTACACATACGGACTATATGTAGTCCTAATCTTCTTCTGAAACTGATACAATGCACTGGTCACCTAATTTCCAATGCTTGTCAGTTAAGATGAGAAACGTGTGAGCTTCGTGAACGATGTAGTTCCTTTGAGCAGAAAAGTGCCTGCCCTTACCTGAAATGAAGTCTTGCTTGTAGGGAGACTCAGAGCCTGGGATTTAACTCCAATTCTGAAGTGAAACACACAGCATTGTCTCATCCATTGATCACACTCTGCTTTAGAGCAAGAAGCACGCTCTTGCTTTCTAGAATTTCTAATACAGCAGGAAATATGAGTGTGCCCAGAACAAAAGAACGGTGTTTCCTACACATATGGACCATATCTAGTCCAACTCTTCTTCTGAAACTGATACAAAGCACTGGTCCTCTAACATCCAATGCTTGTCAATTAAGATGAGAAACGTGTGAGCTTTGTGAATGATGTAGTTCATTTGAGCAGAAAAGTGACTGCCCTTACCTGAAACGAAGTCTTGCTTGTAGTAAGACACAGAGCCTGGGATTTAAGTCCATTTCTGAAGGGAAACACACAGCATAGTTCTCATCCATGGATCACACTCTGCTTTAGAGCGAGAAGCACACTCTTGCTTTGTAGAGTCTCTAATACAGCAGGAAATCTGAGTGTGCCCGGAACAAAAGAACGGTGTTTCCTACACATATGGACCATATGTAGTCCAAATCTTCTTCTGAAACTGATACAAAGCACTGACCATCTAACATCCAATGCTTGTCAGTTAAGATGAGAAACGTGTGAGCTTCATAAACGATATAGTTCGTTTGAGCAGAAAAGTGACTGCCCTTACCTGAAACGAAGTCTTGCCTGTAGGAAGACTCAGAGCCTGGGATTTAACTCCATTTCTGAAGAGAAACACACAGCATAGTTCTCTTCCATGGATCACACTCTGCTTTAGAGCGAGAAGCACACTCTAGCTTTCTAGACTCTCTAATACAGCAGGAAATCTGAGTGTGCCAAGAACAAAAGAACGGTGTTTCCTACACATATGGACCATATGTAGTCCAAATCTGCTTCTGAAACTGATACAATGCACTGACCATCTAACATCCAATGCTTGTCAGTTAAGATGAGAAATGTGTGAGCTTCGTGAACGATGTAGTTAGTTTGAGCAGAAAAGTGACTGCCCTTACCTGAATTTAAGTCTTGCTTGTAGGAAGACTCAGAGACTGGGATTTAACTCCATTTCTGAAGTAAAACACACAGCAGTGTAATCATCCATTGATCACACTCTGCTTTAGAACAAGAAGCACGCTCTTGCTTTCTAGAGTCTCTAAGACAGCAGGAAACGTGAGTGTGCTGAGAACAAAAGAACGGTGTTTCCTACACATACGGACATTATATAGTCCAACTCTGCTTCTGAAACTGATACAAAGCACTGGTCCTCTAACATCCAATGCTTGTCTGTTAAGATGAGAAATGTGTGAGCTCAGTGAACGATGTAGTTCGTTTGAGCTGAAAAGTGACTGCCCTTACCTGAAATGAAGTCTTGCTTGTAGGAAGACAGAGAGCCTGGGATTTAACTCCATTTATGAAGGGAAACACACAGCATAGTTCTCATCCATGGATCACACTCTGCTTTAGAGCAAGAAGCACGCTCTTGCTTTCTAGAATTTCTAATACAGCAGGAAATCTGAGTGTGCCCAGAACAAAAGAACGGTGTTTTCTACACATAAGGACTATATGTAGTCCAAATCTTCTTCTGAAACTGATAGAATGCACTGGTCCTCTACATCCAGTGCTTGTCAGTTAAGATGAGAAACGTGTGAGCTTTGTGAATGATGTAGTTCCTTTGAACTGAAAAGTGACTGCACTTACCTGAAACGAAGTCTTGCTTGTAGTAAGATACAGAGCATGGGATTTAAGTCCTTTTCTGATGGAAACACACAGCATAGTTCTCATCCATGGATCACACTCTGCTTTAGAGCGAGAAGCACACTCTAGCTTTCTAGACTCTCTAATACAGCAGGAAATCTGAGTGTGCCCAGAACAAAAGAACGGTGTTTCCTACACATATGGACCATATGTAGTCCAAATCTGCTTCTGAAACTGATACAAAGCACTGACCCTCTAACATCCAATGCTTGTCAGTTAAGATGAGAAATGTGTGAGCTTCGTGAACGATGTAGTTAGTTTGAGCAGAAAAGTGACTGCCCTTACCTGAAACGAAGTCTTGCCTGTAGGAAGACACAGAGCCTGGGATTTAACTCCATTTCTGAAGGGAAACACACAGCATAGTTCTCATCCATGGATCGCACTCTGCATTAGAGCAAGAAGCACGCTCTTGCTTTCTAGAGTCTCTAATACAGCAGGAAATCTGATTGTGCCCAGAACAAATGAACGGTGTTTCCTACACATACGGACTATATGTAGTCCTAATCTTCTTCTGAAACTGATACAATGCACTGGTCCTCTAATATCCAATGCTTGTCAGTTAAGATGAGAAACGTGTGAGCTTCGTGAACGATGTAGTTCCTTTGAGCAGAAAAGTGACTGCCCTTACCTGAAACGAAGTCTTGCTTGTAGGGAGACTCAGAGCCTGGGATTTAACTCCAATTCTGAAGTGAAACACACAGCATTGTCTCATCCATTGATCACACTCTGCTTTAGAGCAAGAAGCACGCTCTTGCTTTCTAGACTTTCTAATACAGCAGGAAATCTGAGTGTGCCCAGAACAAAAGAACGGTGTTTCCTACACATATGGACCATATCTAGTCCAACTCTTCTTCTGAAACTGATACAAAGCACTGGTCCTCTAACATCCAATGCTTGTCAATTAAGATGAGAAACGTGTGAGCTTTGTGAATGATGTAGTTCATTTGAGCAGAAAAGTGACAGCCCTTACCTGAAACGAAGTCTTGCTTGTAGTAAGACACAGAGCCTGGGATTTAAGTCCATTTCTGAAGGGAAACACACAGCATAGTTCTCATCCATGGATCACACTCTGCTTTAGAGCGAGAAGCACACTCTTGCTTTGTAGAGTCTCTAATACAGCAGGAAATCTGAGTGTGCCCGGAACAAAAGAACAGTGTTTCCTACACATATGGACCATATGTAGTCCAAATCTGCTTCTGAAACTGATACAAAGCACTGACCATCTAACATCCAATGCTTGTCAGTTAAGATGAGAAACGTGTGAGCTTCATAAACGATATAGTTCGTTTGAGCAGAAAAGTGACTGCCCTTACCTGAAACGAAGTCTTGCCTGTAGGAAGACTCAGAACCTGGGATTTAACTCCATTTCTGAAGGGAAACACACAGCATAGTTCTCATCCATGGATCACACTCTGCTTTAGAGCGAGAAGCACACTCTAGCTTTCTATACTCTCTAATACAGCAGGAAATCTGAGTGTGCCAAGAACAAAAGAACGGTGTTTCCTACACATATGGCCCATATGTAGTCCAAATCTGCTTCTGAAACTGATACAAAGCACTGACCCTCTAACATCCAATGCTTGTCAGTTAAGATGAGAAACGTGTGAGCTTCGTGAACGATGTAGTTAGTTTGAGCAGAAAAGTGACTGCCCTTACCTGAATTTAAGTCTTGCTTGTAGGAAGACTCAGAGCCTGGGATTTAACTCCATTTCTGAAGTAAAACACACAGCAGTGTAATCATCCATTGATCACACTCTGCTTTAGAACAAGAAGCACGCTCTTGCTTTCTAGAGTCTCTAAGACAGCAGGAAACGTGAGTGTGCTGAGAACAAAAGAACGGTGTTTCCTACACATACGGACATTATGTAGTCCAACTCTGCTTCTGAAACTGATACAAAGCACTGGTCCTCTAACATCCAATGCTTGTCTGTTAAGATGAGAAATGTGTGAGCTCAGTGAACGATGTAGTTCGTTTGAGCTGAAAAGTGACTGCCCTTACCTGAAATGAAGTCTTGCTTGTAGGAAGACAGAGAGCCTAGGATTTAACTCCATTTCTGAAGGGAAACACACAGCATAGTTCTCATCCATGGATCACACTCTGCTTTAGAGCAAGAAGCACGCTCTTGCTTTCTAGAATTTCTAATACAGCAGGAAATCTGAGTGTGCCCAGAACAAAAGAACGGTGTTTCCTACACATATGGACCATATGTAGTCCAAATCTGCTTCTGAAACTGATACAAAGCACTGACCATCTAACATCCAATGCTTGTCAGTTAAGATGAGAAACGTGTGAGCTTCATAAACGATATAGTTCGTTTGAGCAGAAAAGTGACTGCCCTTACCTGAAACGAAGTCTTGCCTGTAGGAAGACTCAGAGCCTGGGATTTAACTCCATTTCTGAAGGGAAACACACAGCATAGTTCTCATCCATGGATCACACTCTGCTTTAGAGCGAGAAGCACACTCTAGCTTTCTAGACTCTCTAATACAGCAGGAAATCTGAGTGTGCCAAGAACAAAAGAACGGTGTTTCCTACACATATGGACCATATGTAGTCCAAATCTGCTTCTGAAACTGATACAATGCACTGACCCTCTAACATCCAATGCTTGTCAGTTAAGATGAGAAATGTATGAGCTTCGTGAACGATGTAGTTAGTTTGAGCAGAAAAGTGACTGCCCTTACCTGAATTTAAGTCTTGCTTGTAGGAAGACTCAGAGCCTGGGATTTAACTCCATTTCTGAAGTAAAACACACAGCAGTGTAATCATCCATTGATCACACTCTGCTTTAGAACAAGAAGCACGCTCTTGCTTTCTAGAGTCTCTAAGACAGCAGGAAACGTGCGTGTGCTGAGAACAAAAGAACGGTGTTTCCTACACACATGGACATTATATAGTCCAACTCTGCTTCTGAAACTGATACAAAGCACTGGTCCTCTAACATCCAATGCTTGTCTGTTAAGATGAGAAATGTGTGAGCTCAGTGAACGATGTAGTTCGTTTGAGCTGAAAAGTGACTGCCCTTACCTGAAATGAAGTCTTGCTTGTAGGAAGACAGAGAGCCTGGGATTTAACTCCATTTCTGAAGGGAAACACACAGCATTGTCTCATCCATTGATCACACTCTGCTTTAGAGCAAGAAGCACGCTCTTGCTTTCTAGAATTTCTAATACAGCAGGAAATATGAGTGTGCCCAGAACAAAAGAACGGTGTTTCCTACACATATGGACCATATCTAGTCCAACTCTTCTTCTGAAACTGATACAAAGCACTGGTCCTCTAACATCCAATGCTTGTCAATTAAGATGAGAAACGTGTGAGCTTTGTGAATGATGTAGTTCATTTGAGCAGAAAAGTGACAGCCCTTACCTGAAACGAAGTCTTGCTTGTAGTAAGACACAGAGCCTGGGATTTAAGTCCATTTCTGAAGGGAAACACACAGCATAGTTCTCATCCATGGATCACACTCTGCTTTAGAGCGAGAAGCACACTCTTGCTTTGTAGAGTCTCTAATACAGCAGGAAATCTGAGTGTGCCTGGAACAAAGAACAGTGTTTCCTACACATATGGACCATATGTAGTCCAAATCTGCTTCTGAAACTGATACAAAGCACTGACCATCTAACATCCAATGCTTGTCAGTTAAGATGAGAAACGTGTGAGCTTCATAAACGATATAGTTCGTTTGAGCAGAAAAGTGACTGCCCTTACCTGAAACGAAGTCTTGCCTGTAGGAAGACTCAGAACCTGGGATTTAACTCCATTTCTGAAGGGAAACACACAGCATAGTTCTCATCCATGGATCACACTCTGCTTTAGAGCGAGAAGCACACTCTAGCTTTCTAGACTCTCTAATACAGCAGGAAATCTGAGTGTGCCCAGAACAAAAGAACGGTGTTTCCTACACATATGGACCATATGTAGTCCAAATCTAGTTCTGAAACTGATACAAAGCACTGACCCTCTAACATCCAATGCTTGTCAGTTAAGATGAGAAATGTGTGAGCTTCGTGAACGATGTAGTTAGTTTGAGCAGAAAAGTGACTGCCCTTACCTGAAACGAAGTCTTGCCTGTAGGAAGACACAGAGCCTGGGATTTAACTCCATTTCTGAAGGGAAACACACAGCATAGTTCTCATCCATGGATCGCACTCTGCATTAGAGCAAGAAGCACGCTCTTGCTTTCTAGAGTCTCTAATACAGCAGGAAATCTGATTGTGCCCAGAACAAATGAACGGTGTTTCCTACACATACAGACTATATGTAGTCCTAATCTTCTTCTGAAACTGATACAATGCACTGGTCCTCTAATATCCAATGCTTGTCAGTTAAGATGAGAAACGTGTGAGCTTCGTGAACGATGTAGTTCCTTTGAGCAGAAAAGTGACTGCCCTTACCTGAAACGAAGTCTTGCTTGTAGGGAGACTCAGAGCCTGGGATTTAACTGCAATTCTGAAGTGAAACACACAGCATTGTCTCATCCATTGATCACACTCTGCTTTAGAGCAAGAAGCACGCTCTTGCTTTCTAGAATTTCTAATACAGCAGGAAATATGAGTGTGCCCAGAACAAAAGAACGGTGTTTCCTACACATATGGACCATATCTAGTCCAACTCTTCTTCTGAAACTGATACAAAGCACTGGTCCTCTAACATCCAATGCTTGTCAATTAAGATGAGAAACGTGTGAGCTTTGTGAATGATGTAGTTCATTTGAGCAGAAAAGTGACAGCCCTTACCTGAAACGAAGTCTTGCTTGTAGTAAGACACAGAGCCTGGGATTTAAGTCCATTTCTGAAGGGAAACACACAGCATAGTTCTCATCCATGGATCACACTCTGCTTTAGAGCGAGAAGCACACTCTTGCTTTGTAGAGTCTCTAATACAGCAGGAAATCTGAGTGTGCCTGGAACAAAGAACAGTGTTTCCTACACATATGGACCATATGTAGTCCAAATCTGCTTCTGAAACTGATACAAAGCACTGACCATCTAACATCCAATGCTTGTCAGTTAAGATGAGAAACGTGTGAGCTTCATAAACGATATAGTTCGTTTGAGCAGAAAAGTGACTGCCCTTACCTGAAACGAAGTCTTGCCTGTAGGAAGACTCAGAACCTGGGATTTAACTCCATTTCTGAAGGGAAACACACAGCATAGTTCTCATCCATGGATCACACTCTGCTTTAGAGCGAGAAGCACACTCTAGCTTTCTAGACTCTTTAATACAGCAGGAAATCTGAGTGTGCCCAGAACAAAAGAACGGTGTTTCCTACACATATGGACCATATGTAGTCCAAATCTGCTTCTGAAACTGATACAAAGCACTGACCCTCTAACATCCAATGCTTGTCAGTTAAGATGAGAAATGTGTGAGCTTCATGAACGATGTAGTTAGTTTGAGCAGAAAAGTGACTGCCCTTACCTGAAACGAAGTCTTGCCTGTAGGAAGACACAGAGCCTGGGATTTAACTCCATTTCTGAAGGGAAACACACAGCATAGTTCTCATCCATGGATCGCACTCTGCATTAGAGCAAGAAGCACGCTCTTGCTTTCTAGAGTCTCTAATACAGCAGGAAATCTGATTGTGCCCAGAACAAATGAACGGTGTTTCCTACACATACAGACTATATGTAGTCCTAATCTTCTTCTGAAACTGATACAATGCACTGGTCCTCTAATATCCAATGCTTGACAGTTAAGATGAGAAACGTGTGAGCTTCGTGAACGATGTAGTTCCTTTGAGCAGAAAAGTGACTGCCCTTACCTGAAACGAATTCTTGCTTGTAGGGAGACTCAGAGCCTTGGGATTTAACTCCAATTCTGAAGTGAAACACACAGCATTGTCTCATCCATTGATCACACTCTGCTTTAGAGCAAGAAGCACGCTCTTGCTTTCTAGAATTTCTAATACAGCAGGAAATATGAGTGTGCCCAGAACAAAAGAACGGTGTTTCCTACACATATGGACCATATCTAGTCCAACTCTTCTTCTGAAACTGATACAAAGCACTGGTCCTCTAACATCCAATGCTTGTCAATTAAGATGAGAAACGTGTGAGCTTTGTGAATGATGTAGTTCATTTGAGCAGCAAAGTGACAGCCCTTACCTGAAACGAAGTCTTGCTTGTAGTAAGACACAGAGCCTGGGATTTAAGTCCATTTCTGAAGTAAAACACACAGCAGTGTAATCATCCATTGATCACACTCTGCTTTAGAACAAGAAGCACGCTCTTGCTTTCTAGAGTCTCTAAGACAGCAGGAAACGTGAGTGTGCTGAGAACAAAAGAACGGTGTTTCCTACACATACGGACATTATGTAGTCCAACTCTGCTTCTGAAACTGATACAAAGCACTGGTCCTCTAACATCCAATGCTTGTCTGTTAAGATGAGAAATGTGTGAGCTCAGTGAACGATGTAGTTCGTTTGAGCTGAAAAGTGACTGCCCTTACCTGAAATGAAGTCTTGCTTGTAGGAAGACAGAGAGCCTGGGATTTAACTCCATTTCGGAAGGGAAACACACAGCATAGTTCTCATCCATGGATCACACTCTGCTTTAGAGCAAGAAGCACGCTCTTGCTTTCTAGAATTTCTAATACAGCAGGAAATCTGAGTGTGCCCAGAACAAAAGAACGGTGTTTCCTACACATACGGACTATATGTAGTCCAAATCTTCTTCTGAAACTGATAGAATGCACTGGTCCTCTAACATCCAGTGCTTGTCAGTTAAGATGAGAAACGTGTGAGCTTCGTGAATGATGTAGTTCATTTGAGCAGAAAAGTGACTGCCCTTACCTGAAACGAAGTCTGGCTTGTAGTAAGATACAGAGCCTGGGATTTAAGTCCATTTCTGAAGGGAAACACACAGCATAGTTCTCATCCATGGATCACACTCTGCTTTAGAGCGAGAAGCACACTCTTGCTTTGTAGAGTCTCTAATACAGCAGGAAATCTGAGTGTGCCCGGAACAAAAGAACGGTGTTTCCTACACATATGGACCATATGTAGTCCAAATCTGCTTCTGAAACTGATACAAAACACTGACCCTCTAACATCCAATGCTTGTCAGTTAAGATGAGAAATGTGTGAGCTTAATGAACGATGTAGTTCGTTTGAGCAGAAAAGTGACTGCCCTTACCTGAAACGAAGTCTTGCCTGTATTAAGACTCAGAGCCTGGGATTTAACTCCATTTCTGAAGTTAAGCACACAGCATAGTTCTCATACATGGATCGCACTCTGCATTAGAGCAAGAAGCACGCTCTTGCTTTCTAGAGTCTCTAATACAGCAGGAAATATGATTGTGCCCAGAACAAAAGAACGGTTTTTCCTACACATACGGACTATATGTAGTCCTAATCTTCTTCTGAAACTGATACAATGCACTGGTCCTGTAATATCCAATGCTTGTCAGTTAATATGAGAAACGTGTGAGCTTCGTGAACGATGTAGTTCGTTTGAGCAGAAAAGTGACTGCCCTTACCTGAAACGAAGTCTTGCCTGTAGGAAGACTCAGAGCCTGGGATTTAACTCCATTTCTGAAGTCAAGCACACAGCATATTTCTCATCCATGGATCACACTCTGCTTTAGAGCAAGAAGCACACTCTTGCTTTCTACACTCTCTAAGACAGCAGGAAATCTGAGTGTGCCCAGAACAAAAGAACGGTGTTTCCTACACATACGGACTATATGTAGTCCAAATCTTCTTCTGAAACTGATAGAATGCACTGGTCCTCTAACATCCACTGCTTGTCATTTAAGATGAGAAATGTGTGAGCTTCGTGAACGATGTAGTTAGTTTGAGCAGAAAAGTGACTGCCCTTACCTGAATTTAAGTCTTGCTTGTAGGAAGACTCAGAGCCTGGGATTTAACTCCATTTCTGAAGTAAAACACACAGCAGTGTAATCATCCTTTGATTACACTCTGCTTTAGAACAAGAAGCACCCTCTTGCTTTCTAGAGTCTCTAAGACAGCAGGAAACGTGAGTGTGCTGAGAACAAAAGAACGGTGTTTCCTACACATACGGACATTATATAGTCCAACTCTGCTTCTGAAACTGATACAAAGCACTGGTCCTCTAACATCCAATGCTTGTCTGTTAAGATGAGAAATGTGTGAGCTCAGTGAACGATGTAGTTCGTTTGAGCGGAAAAGTGACTGCCCTTACATGAAATGAAGTCTTGCTTTTAGGAAGACAGAGAGCCTGGGATTTAACTCCATTTCTGAAGGGAAACACACAGCATAGTTCTCATCCATGGATCACACTCTGCTTTAGAGCAAGAAGCACGCTCTAGCTTTCTAGACTCTCTAATACAGCAGGAAATCTGAGTGTGCCCAGAACAAAAGAACGGTGTTTCCTACACATACGGACTATATGTAGTCCAAATCTTCTTCTGAAACTGATAGAATGCAGTGGTCCTCTAACGTCCAGTGCTTGTCAGTTAAGATGAGAAACGTGTGAGCTTCGTGAATGATGTAGTTCATTTGAGCAGAAAAGTGACTGCCCTTACCTGAAACGAAGTCTTGCTTGTAGTAAGATACAGAGCATGGGATTTAAGTCCTTTTCTGATGGAAACACACAGCATAGTTCTCATCCATGGATCACACTCTGCTTTAGAGCGAGAAGCACACTCTAGCTTTCTAGACTCTCTAATACAGCAGGAAATCTGAGTGTGCCCAGAACAAAAGAACGGTGTTTCCTAAACATATGGACCATATGTAGTCCAAATCTGCTTCTGAAACTGATACAAAGCACTGACCATCTAACATCCAATGCTTGTCAGTTAAGATGAGAAATGTGTGAGCTTCGTGAACGATGTAGTTAGTTTGAGCAGAAAAGTGACTGCCCTTACCTGAAACGAAGTCTTGCCTGTAGGAAGACACAGAGCCTGGGATTTAACTCCATTTCTGAAGGGAAACACACAGCATAGTTCTCATCCATGGATCGCACTCTGCATTAGAGCAAGAACCACGCTCTTGCTTTCTAGAGTCTCTAATACAGCAGGAAATATGATTGTGCCCAGAACAAAAGAACGGTGTTTCCTACACATACAGACTATATGTAGTCCTAATCTTCTTCTGAAACTGATACAAAGCACTGGTCCTCTAATATCCAATGCTTGTCAGTTAAGATGAGAAACGTGTGAGCTTCGTGAACGATGTAGTTCCTTTGAGCAGAAAAGTGACTGCCCTTACCTGAAACGAAGTCTTGCTTGTAGGGAGACTCAGAGCCTGGGATTTAACTCCAATTCTGAAGTGAAACACACAGCATTGTCTCATCCATTGATCACACTCTGCTTTAGAGCAAGAAGCACGCTCTTGCTTTCTAGAATTTCTAATACAGCAGGAAATATGAGTGTGCCCAGAACAAAAGAACGGTGTTTCCTACACATATGGACCATATCTAGTCCAACTCTTCTTCTGAAACTGATACAAAGCACTGGTCCTCTAACATCCAATGCTTGTCAATTAAGATGAGAAACGTGTGAGCTTTGTGAATGATGTAGTTCATTTGAGCAGAAAAGTGACTGCCCTTACCTGAAACGAAGTCTTGCTTGTAGTAAGACACAGAGCCTGGGATTTAAGTCCATTTCTGAAGGGAAACACACAGCATAGTTCTCATCCATGGATCACACTCTGCTTTAGAGCGAGAAGCACACTCTTGCTTTGTAGAGTCTCTAATACAGCAGGAAATCTGAGTGTGCCCAGAACAAAAGAACGGTGTTTCCTACACATATGGACCACATGTAGTCCAAATCTGCTTCTGAAACTGATACAAAGCATTGACCATCTAACATCCAATGCTTGTCATTTCAGATGAGAAACGTGTGAGCTTCATAAACGATATAGTTCGTTTGAGCAGAAAAGTGACTGCCCTTACCTGAAACGAAGTCTTGCTTGTAGTAAGACACATAGCCTGGGATTTAAGTCCATTTTTGAAGGGAAACACACAGCATAGTTCTCATCCATGGATCACACTCTGCTTTAGAGCGAGAAGCACACTCTTGCTTTGTAGAGTCTCTAATACAGCAGGAAATCTGAGTGTGCCCGGAACAAAAGAACGGTGTTTCCTACACATATGGACCACATGTAGTCCAAATCTGCTTCTGAAACTGATACAAAGCACTGACCATCTAACATCCAATGCTTGTCAGTTAAGATGAGAAACGTGTGAGCTTCATAAACGATATAGTTCGTTTGAGCAGAAAAGTGACTGCCCTTACCTGAAACGAAGTCTTGACTGTAGGAAGACTCAGAGCCTGGGATTTAACTCCATTTCTGAAGTCAAGCACACAGCATAGTTCTCATCCATGGATCACACTCTGCTTTAGAGCAAGAAGCACACTCTTGCTTTCTACAGTCTCTAAGACAGCAGGAAATCTGAGTGTGCCCAGAACAAAAGAACGGTGTTTCCTACACATACGGACTATATGTAGTCCAAATCTTCTTCTGAAACTGATAGAATGCACTGGTCCTCTAACATCCAGTGCTTGTCAGTTAAGATGAGAAACGTGTGAGCTTTGTGAATGATGTAGTTCCTTTGAACTGAAAAGTGACTGCCCTTACCTGAAACGAAGTCTTGCTTGTAGTAAGACACAGAGCCTGGGATTTAAGTCCATTTCTGAAGGGAAACACACAGCATAGTTCTCATCCATGGATCACACGGTGCTTTAGAGCGAGAAGCACACTCTAGCTTTCTAGACTCTCTAATACAGCAGGAAATCTGAGTGTGCCCAGAACAAAAGAACGGTGTTTCCTACACATATGGACCATATGTAGTCCAAATCTGCTTCTGAAACTGATACAAAGCACTGACCCTCTAACATCCAATGCTTGTCAGTTAAGATGAGAAATGTGTGAGCTTCGTGAACGATGTAGTTAGTTTGAGCAGAAAAGTGACTGCCCTTACCTGAAACGAAGTCTTGCCTGTAGGAAGACACAGAGCCTGGGATTTAACTCCATTTCTGAAGGGAAACACACAGCATAGTTCTCATCCATGGATCACACTCTGCTTTAGAACAAGAAGCACGCTCTTGCTTTCTAGAGTCTCTAATACAGCAGGAAATCTGATTGTGCCCAGAACAAAAGAACGGTGTTTCCTACACATACGGACTATATGTAGTCCTAATCTTCTTCTGAAACTGATACAATGCACTGGTCCTCTAATATCCAATGCTTGTCAGTTAAGATGAGAAATGTGTGAGCTCAGTGAACGATGTAGTTCGTTTGAGCTGAAAAGTGACTGCCCTTACCTGAAACGAAGTCTTGCTTGTAGGAAGACACAGAGCCTGGGATTTAACTCCTTTTCTGAAGGGAAACACACAGCATAGTTCTCATCCATGGATCACAGTCTGCTTTAGAGCAAGAAGCACGCTCTTGCTTTGTAGAATTTCTAATACATCAGGAAATCTGAGTGTGCCCGGAACAAAAGAACGGTGTTTCCTACACATATGGACCATATCTAGTCCAACTCTTCTTCTGAAACTGATACAAAGCACTGGTCCTCTAACATCCAATTCTTGTCAATTAAAATGAGAAACGTGTGAGCTTTGTGAATGATGTAGTTCATTTGAGCAGAAAAGTGACTGCCCTTACCTGAAACGAAGTCTTGCTTGTAGTAAGACACAGAGCCTGGGATTTAAGTCCATTTCTGAAGGGAAACACACAGCATAGTTCTCATCCATGGATCACACTCTGCTTTAGAGCGAGAAGCACACTCTTGCTTTGTAGAGTCTCTAATACAGCAGGAAATCTGGAAATCTGAGTGTGCCCAGAACAAAAGAACGGTGTTTCCTACACATACGGACTATATGTAGTCCTAATCTTCTTATGAAACTGATACAAAGCACTGGTCCTCTAATATCCAATGCTTGTCAGTTAAGATGAGAAACGTGTGAGCTTCGTGAACGATGTAGTTCCTTTGAACTGAAAAGTGACTGCCTTTACCTGAAATGAAGTCTTGCTTGTAGTAAGACACAGAACCTGGGATTTAAGTCCATTTCTGAAGGGAAACACACAGCATAGTTCTCATCCATGGATCACACTCTGCTTTAGAGCAAGAAGCACACTCTAGCTTTCTAGACTCTCTAATACAGCAGGAAATCTGAGTGTGCCAAGAACAAAAGAATGGTGTTTCCTACACATATGGACCATATGTAGTCCAAATCTGCTTCTGAAACTGATACAAAGCACTGACCCTCTAACATCCAATGCTTTTCACTTAAGATGAGAAATGTGTGAGCTTCGTGAACGATGTAGTTAGTTTGAGCAGAAAAGTGAATGCCCTTACCTGAATTTAAGTCTTGCTTGTAGGAAGACTCAGAGCCTGGGATTTAACTCCATTTCTGAAGTAAAGCACACAGCAGTCTAATCATCCATTGATCACACTCTGCTTTAGAACAAGAAGCACGCTCTTGCTTTCTAGAGTCTCTAAGACAGCAGGAAACGTGAGTGTGCTGAGAACAAAAGAACGGTGTTTCCTACACATACGGACATTATATAGTCCAACTCTGCTTCTGAAACTGATACAAAGCACTGGTCCTTCTTCATCCAATTCTTGTCTGTTAAGATGAGAAATGTGTGAGCTCAGTGAACGATGTAGTTCGTTTGAGCTGAAAAGTGACTGCCCTTACCTGAAATGAAGTCTTGCTTGTAGGAAGACAGAGAGCCTGGGATTTAACTCCATTTCTGAAGGGAAACACACAGCATAGTTCTCATCCATGGATCACACTCTGCTTTAGAGCAAGAAGCACGCTCTTGCTTTCTAGAATTTCTAATACAGCAGGAAATCTGAGTGTGCCCAGAACAAAAGAACGGTGTTTCCTACACATACGGACTATATGTAGTCCAAATCTTCTTCTGAAACTGATAGAATGCACTGGTCCTCTAACATCCAGTGCTTGTCAGTTAAGATGAGAAATGTGTGAGCTTAATGAACGATGTAGTTCGTTTGAGCAGAAAAGTGACTGCCCTTACCTGAAACGAAGTCTTGCCTGTAGGAAGACTCAGAGCCTGGGATTTAACTCCATTTCTGAAGTCAAGCACACAGCATAGTTCTCATACATGGATCGCACTCTGCATTAGAGCAAGAAGCACGCTCTTGCTTTCTAGAGTCTCTAATACAGCAGGAAATATGATTGTGCCCAGAACAAAAGAACGGTTTTTCCTACACATACGGACTATATGTAGTCCTAATCTTCTTCTGAAACTGATACAATGCACTGGTCCTGTAATATCCAATGCTTGTCAGTTAATATGAGAAACGTGTGAGCTTCGTGAACGATGTAGTTCCTTTGAGCAGAAAAGTGACTGCCCTTACCTGAAACGAAGTCTTGCTTGTAGGGAGACTCAGAGCCTGGGATTTAACTCCAATTCTGAAGTGAAACACACAGCATTGTCTCATCCATTGATCACACTCTGCTTTAGAGCAAGAAGCACGCTCTTGCTTTCTAGAATTTCTAATACAGCAGGAAATATGTGTGTGCCCAGAACAAAAGAACGGTGTTTCCTACACATATGGACCATATCTAGTCCAACTCTTCTTCTGAAACTGATACAAAGCACTGGTCCTCTAACATCCAATGCTTGTCAATTAAGATGAGAAACGTGTGAGCTTTGTGAATGATGTAGTTCATTTGAGCAGAAAAGTGACTGCCCTTACCTGAAACGAAGTCTTGCTTGTAGTAAGACACAGAGCCTGGGATTTAAGTCCATTTCTGAAGGGAAACACACAGCATAGTTCTCATCCATGGATCACTCTCTGCTTTAGAGCGAGAAGCACACTCTTGCTTTGTAGAGTCTCTAATACAGCAGGAAACCTGAGTGTGCCCGGAACAAAAGAACGGTGTTTCCTACACATATGGACCATATGTAGTCCAAATCTGCTTCTGAAACTGATACGAAGCACTGACCATCTAACATCCAATGCTTGTCCGTTAAGATGAGAAACGTGTGAGCTTCATAAACGATATAGTTCGTTTGAGCAGAAAAGTGACTGCCCTTACCTGAAACGAAGTCTTGCCTGTAGGAAGACTCAGAGCCTGGGATTTAACTCCATTTCTGAAGTCAAGCACACAGCATATTTCTCATCCATGGATCACACTCTGCTTTAGAGCAAGAAGCACACTCTTGCTTTCTACACTCTCTAAGACAGCAGGAAATCTGAGTGTGCCCAGAACAAAAGAACGGTGTTTCCTACACATACGGACTATATGTAGTCCAAATCTTCTTCTGAAACTGATAGAATGCACTGGTCCTCTAACATCCAGTGCTTGTCATTTAAGATGAGAAATGTGTGAGCTTCGTGAACGATGTAGTTAGTTTGAGCAGAAAAGTGACTGCCCTTACCTGAATTTAAGTCTTGCTTGTAGGAAGACTCAGAGCCTGGGATTTAACTCCATTTCTGAAGTAAAACACACAGCAGTGTAATCATCCTTTGATCACACTCTGCTTTAGAACAAGAAGCACCCTCTTGCTTTCTAGAGTCTCTAAGACAGCAGGAAACGTGAGTGTGCTGAGAACAAAAGAACGGTGTTTCCTACACATACGGACATTATATAGTCCAACTCTGCTTCTGAAACTGATACAAAGCACTGGTCCTCTAACATCCAATGCTTGTCTGTTAAGATGAGAAATGTGTGAGCTCAGTGAACGATGTAGTTCGTTTGAGCTGAAAAGTGACTGCCCTTACCTGAAATGAAGTCTTGCTTTTAGGAAGACAGAGAGCCTGGGATTTAACTCCATTTCTGAAGGGAAACACACAGCATAGTTCTCATCCATGGATCACACTCTGCTTTAGAGCAAGAAGCACGCTCTAGCTTTCTAGACTCTCTAATACAGCAGGAAATCTGAGTGTGCCCAGAACAAAAGAACGGTGTTTCCTACACATACGGACTATATGTAGTCCAAATCTTCTTCTGAAACTGATAGAATGCAGTGGTCCTCTAACGTCCAGTGCTTGTCAGTTAAGATGAGAAACGTGTGAGCTTCGTGAATGATGTAGTTCATTTGAGCAGAAAAGTGACTGCCCTTACCTGAAACGAAGTCTTGCTTGTAGTAAGATACAGAGCATGGGATTTAAGTCCTTTTCTGATGGAAACACACAGCATAGTTCTCATCCATGGATCACACTCTGCTTTAGAGCGAGAAGCACACTCTAGCTTTCTAGACTCTCTAATACAGCAGGAAATCTGAGTGTGCCCAGAACAAAAGAACGGTGTTTCCTAAACATATGGACCATATGTAGTCCAAATCTGCTTCTGAAACTGATACAAAGCACTGACCATCTAACATCCAATGCTTGTCAGTTAAGATGAGAAATGTGTGAGCTTCGTGAACGATGTAGTTAGTTTGAGCAGAAAAGTGACTGCCCTTACCTGAAACGAAGTCTTGCCTGTAGGAAGACACAGAGCCTGGGATTTAACTCCATTTCTGAAGGGAAACACACAGCATAGTTCTCATCCATGGATCGCACTCTGCATTAGAGCAAGAACCACGCTCTTGCTTTCTAGAGTCTCTAATACAGCAGGAAATATGATTGTGCCCAGAACAAAAGAACGGTGTTTCCTACACATACGGACTATATGTAGTCCTAATCTTCTTCTGAAACTGATACAAAGCACTGGTCCTCTAATATCCAATGCTTGTCAGTTAAGATGAGAAACGTGTGAGCTTCGTGAACTATGTAGTTCCTTTGAGCAGAAAAGTGACTGCCCTTACCTGAAACGAAGTCTTGCTTGTAGGGAGACTCAGAGCCTGGGATTTAACTCCAATTCTGAAGTGAAACACACAGCATTGTCTCATCCATTGATCACACTCTGCTTTAGAGCAAGAAGCACGCTCTTGCTTTCTAGAATTTCTAATACAGCAGGAAATATGAGTGTGCCCAGAACAAAAGAACGGTGTTTCCTACACATATGGACCATATCTAGTCCAAATCTTCTTCTGAAACTGATACAAAGCACTGGTCCTCTAACATCCAATGCTTGTCAATTAAGATGAGAAACGTGTGAGCTTTGTGAATGATGTAGTTCATTTGAGCAGAAAAGTGACTGCCCTTACCTGAAACGAAGTCTTGCTTGTAGTAAGACACAGAGCCTGGGATTTAAGTCCATTTCTGAAGGGAAACACACAGCATAGTTCTCATCCATGGATCACACTCTGCTTTAGAGCGAGAAGCACACTCTTGCTTTGTAGAGTCTCTAATACAGCAGGAAATCTGAGTGTGCCCGGAACAAAAGAACGGTGTTTCCTACACATATGGACCACATGTAGTCCAAATCTGCTTCTGAAACTGATACAAAGCATTGACCATCTAACATCCAATGCTTGTCATTTCAGATGAGAAACGTGTGAGCTTCATAAACGATATAGTTCGTTTGAGCAGAAAAGTGACTGCCCTTACCTGAAACGAAGTCTTGCTTGTAGTAAGACACATAGCCTGGGATTTAAGTCCATTTTTGAAGGGAAACACACAGCATAGTTCTCATCCATGGATCACACTCTGCTTTAGAGCGAGAAGCACACTCTTGCTTTGTAGAGTCTCTAATAGAGCAGGAAATCTGAGTGTGCCCGGAACAAAAGAACGGTGTTTCCTACACATATGGACCACATGTAGTCCAAATCTGCTTCTGAAACTGATACAAAGCACTGACCATCTAACATCCAATACTTGTCAGTTAAGATGAGAAACGTGTGAGCTTCATAAACGATATAGTTCGTTTGAGCAGAAAAGTGACTGCCCTTACCTGAAACGAAGTCTTGACTGTAGGAAGACTCAGAGCCTGGGATTTAACTCCATTTCTGAAGTCAAGCACACAGCATAGTTCTCATCCATGGATCACACTCTGCTTTAGAGCAAGAAGCACACTCTTGCTTTCTACAGTCTCTAAGACAGCAGGAAATCTGAGTGTGCCCAGAACAAAAGAACGGTGTTTCCTACACATACGGACTATATGTAGTCCAAATCTTCTTCTGAAACTGATAGAATGCACTGGTCCTCTAACATCCAGTGCTTGTCAGTTAAGATGAGAAACGTGTGAGCTTTGTGAATGATGTAGTTCCTTTGAACTGAAAAGTGACTGCCCTTACCTGAAACGAAGTCTTGCTTGTAGTAAGACACAGAGCCTGGGATTTAAGTCCATTTCTGAAGGGAAACACACAGCATAGTTCTCATCCATGGATCACACGGTGCTTAGAGCGAGAAGCACACTCTAGCTTTCTAGACTCTCTAATACAGCAGGAAATCTGAGTGTGCCCAGAACAAAAGAACGGTGTTTCCTACACATATGGACCATATGTAGTCCAAATCTGCTTCTGAAACTGATACAAAGCACTGACCCTCTAACATCCAATGCTTGTCAGTTAAGATGAGAAATGTGTGAGCTTCGTGAACGATGTAGTTAGTTTGAGCAGAAAAGTGACTGCCCTTACCTGAAACGAAGTCTTGCCTGTAGGAAGACACAGAGCCTGGGATTTAACTCCATTTCTGAAGGGAAACACACAGCATAGTTCTCATCCATGGATCACACTCTGCTTTAGAACAAGAAGCACGCTCTTGCTTTCTAGAGTCTCTAATACAGCAGGAAATCTGATTGTGCCCAGAACAAAAGAACGGTGTTTCCTACACATACGGACTATATGTAGTCCTAATCTTCTTCTGAAACTGATACAATGCACTGGTCCTCTAATATCCAATGCTTGTCAGTTAAGATGAGAAATGTGTGAGCTCAGTGAACGATGTAGTTCGTTTGAGCTGAAAAGTGACTGCCCTTACCTGAAACGAAGTCTTGCTTGTAGTAAGACACAGAGCCTGGGATTTAAGTCCATTTCTGAAGGGAAACACACAGCATAGTTCTCATCCATGGATCACACTCTGCTTTAGAGCGAGAAGCACACTCTTGCTTTGTAGAGTCTCTAATACAGCAGGAAATCTGGAAATCTGAGTGTGCCCAGAACAAAAGAACGGTGTTTCCTACACATACGGACTATATGTAGTCCTAATCTTCTTCTGAAACTGATACAATGCACTGGTCCTCTAATATCCAATGCTTGTCAGTTAAGATGAGAAACGTGTGAGCTTCGTGAACGATGTAGTTCCTTTGAACTGAAAAGTGACTGCCTTTACCTGAAATGAAGTCTTGCTTGTAGTAAGACACAGAACCTGGGATTTAAGTCCATTTCTGAAGGGAAACACACAGCATAGTTCTCATCCATGGATCACACTCTGCTTTAGAGCAAGAAGCACACTCTAGCTTTCTAGACTCTCTAATACAGCAGGAAATCTGAGTGTGCCAAGAACAAAAGAATGGTGTTTCCTACACATATGGACCATATGTAGTCCAAATCTGCTTCTGAAACTGATACAAAGCACTGACCCTCTAACATCCAATGCTTTTCACTTAAGATGAGAAATGTGTGAGCTTCGTGAACGATGTAGTTAGTTTGAGCAGAAAAGTGAATGCCCTTACCTGAATTTAAGTCTTGCTTGTAGGAAGACTCAGAGCCTGGGATTTAACTCCATTTCTGAAGTAAAGCACACAGCAGTCTAATCATCCATTGATCACACTCTGCTTTAGAACAAGAAGCACGCTCTTGCTTTCTAGAGTCTCTAAGACAGCAGGAAACGTGAGTGTGCTGAGAACAAAAGAACGGTGTTTCCTACACATACGGACATTATATAGTCCAACTCTGCTTCTGAAACTGATACAAAGCACTGGTCCTTCTTCATCCAATTCTTGTCTGTTAAGATGAGAAATGTGTGAGCTCAGTGAACGATGTAGTTCGTTTGAGCTGAAAAGTGACTGCCCTTACCTGAAATGAAGTCTTGCTTGTAGGAAGACAGAGAGCCTGGGATTTAACTCCATTTCTGAAGGGAAACACACAGCATAGTTCTCATCCATGGATCACACTCTGCTTTAGAGCAAGAAGCACGCTCTTGCTTTCTAGAATTTCTAATACAGCAGGAAATCTGAGTGTGCCCAGAACAAAATAACGGTGTTTCCTACACATACGGACTATATGTAGTCCAAATCTTCTTCTGAAACTGATAGAATGCACTGGTCCTCTAACATCCAGTGCTTGTCAGTTAAGATGAGAAACGTGTGAGCTTCGTGAATGATGTAGTTCATTTGAGCAGAAAAGTGACTGCCCTTACCTGAAACGAAGTCTTGCTTGTATTAAGACACAGAGCCTGTGATTTAAGTCCATTTCTGAAGGGTATCACACAGCATAGTTCTCATCCATGGATCACACTCTGCTTTAGAGCGAGAAGCACACTCTTGCTTTGTAGAGTCTCTAATACAGCAGGAAATCTGAGTGTGCCCAGAACAAAAGAACGGTGTTTCCTACACATATGGACCATATGTAGTCCAAATCTGCTTCTGAAACTGATACAAAGCACTGACCATCTAACATCCAATGCTTGTCAGTTAAGATGAGAAACGTGTGAGCTTAATGAACGATGTAG
The DNA here is from genome assembly GCA_949786385.1 of Onychomys leucogaster. Taxonomy (NCBI): domain Eukaryota; kingdom Metazoa; phylum Chordata; class Mammalia; order Rodentia; family Cricetidae; genus Onychomys; species Onychomys leucogaster. Next base: position 25,920 of record CATKUP010000767.1, read on the forward strand.
TTCGTTTGAGCAGAAAAGTGACTGCCCTTACCTGAAACGAAGTCTTGCCTGTAGGAAGACTCAGAGCCTGGGATTTAACTCCATTTCTGAAGTCAAGCACACAGCATAGTTCTCATCCATGGATCACACTCTGCTTTAGAGCAAGAAGCACGCTCTTGCTTTCTAGAGTCTCTAATACAGCAGGAAATCTGATTGTGCCCCGAACAAAAGAACGGTGTTTCCTACACATACGGACTATATGTAGTCCTAATCTTCTTCTGAAACTGATACAATGCACTGGTCCTCTAATATCCAATGCTTGTCAGTTAAGATGAGAAACGTGTGAGCTTCGTGAACGATGTAGTTCCTTTGAACTGAAAAGTGACTGCCCTTACCTGAAATGAAGTCTTGCTTGTAGTAAGACACAGAACCTGGGATTTAAGTCCATTTCTGAAGGGAAACACACAGCATAGTTCTCATCCATGGATCACACTCTGCTTTAGAGCGAGAAGCACACTCTAGCTTTCTAGACTCTCTAATACAGCAGGAAATCTGAGTTTGCCCAGAACAAAAGAACGGTGTTTCCTACACATATGGACCATATCTAGTCCAACTCTTCTTCTGAAACTGATACAAAGCACTGGTCCTCTAACATCCAATGCTTGTCAATTAAGATGAGAAACGTGTGAGCTTTGTGAATGATGTAGTTCATTTGAGCAAAAAGTGACTGCCCTTACCTGAAACGAATTCTTGCTTGTAGTAAGACACAGAGCCTGGGATTTAAGTCCATTTCTGAAGGAAAACACACAGCATAGTTCTCATCCATGGATCACACTCTGCTTTAGAGCGAGAAGCACACTCTTGCTTTGTAGAGTCTTTAATACAGCAGGAACTCTGAGTGTGCCCGGAACAAAAGAACGGTGTTTCCTACACATATGGACCATATGTAGTCCAAATCTGCTTCTGAAACTGATACAAAGCACTGACCATCTAACATCCAATGCTTGTCAGTTAAGATGAGAAACGTGTGAGCTTCATGAACGATATAGTTCGTTTGAGCAGAAAAGTGACTGCCCTTACCTGAAACGAAGTCTTGCCTGTAGGAAGACTCAGAGCCTGGGATTTAACTCCATTTTTGAAGTCAAGCACACAGCATAGTTCTCATCCATGGATCACTGTCTGCTTTAGAGCAAGAAGCACGCTCTTGCTTTCTAGAATTTCTAATATATCAGGAAATCTGAGTGTGCCCAGAACAAAAGAACGGTGTTTCCTACACATATGGACCATATCTAGTCCAACTCTTCTTCTGAAACTGATACAAAGCACTGGTCCTCTAACATCCAATGCTTGTCAATTAAAATGAGAAACGTGTGAGCTTTGTGAATGATGTAGTTCATTTGAGCAGAAAAGTGACTGCCCTTACCTGAATCGAAGTCTTGCTTGTAGTAAGACACAGAGCCTGGGATTTAAGTCCATTTCTGAAGGGAAACACACAGCATAGTTCTCATCCATGGATCACACTCTGCTTTAGAGCGAGAAGCACACTCTTGCTTTGTAGAGTCTCTAATACAGCAGGAAATCTGGAAATCTGAGTGTGCCCAGAACAAAAGAACGGTGTTTCCTACACTTACTGACTATATGTAGTCCAAATCTTCTTCTGAAACTGATAGAATGCACTGGTCCTCTAACATCCAGGGCTTGTCAGTTAAGATGAGAAACGTGTGAGCTTCGTGAATGATGTAGTTCATTTGAGCAGAAAAGTGACTGCCCTTACCTGAAACGAAGTCTTGCTTGTATTAAGACACAGAGCCTGTGATTTAAGTCCATTTCTGAAGGGTATCACACAGCATAGTTCTCATCCATGGATCATACTCTGCTTTAGAGCAAGAAGCACACTCTTGCTTTCTAGAGTCTCTAAGACAGCAGGAAATCTGATTGTGCCCAGAACAAAAGAACGGTGTTTCCTACACATACGGACTATATGTAGTCCTAATCTTCTTCTGAAACTGATACAATGCACTGGTCCTCTAATACCCAATGCTTGTCAGTTAAGATGAGAAACGTGTGAGCTTCGTGAACGATGTAGTTCCTTTGAGCAGAAAAGTGACTGCCCTTATCTGAAACGAAGTCTTGCTTGTAGGGAGACTCAGAGCCTGGGATTTAACTCCAATTCTGAAGTGAAACAAACAGCATTGTCTCATCCATTGATCACACTCTGCTTTAGAGCAAGAAGCACGCTCTTGCTTTCTAGAATTTCTAATACAGCAGGAAATATGAGTGTGCCCAGAGCAAAAGAACGGTGTTTCCTACACATATGGACCATATCTAGTCCAACTCTTCTTCTGAAACTGATACAACGCACTGGTCCTCTAACATCCAATGCTTGTCAATTAAGATGAGAAATGTGTGAGCTTTGTGAATAATGTAGTTCATTTGAGCAAAAAGTGACTGCCCTTACCTGAAACGAAGTCTTGCTTGTATTAAGACACAGAGCCTGGGATTTAAGTCCATTTCTGAAGGAAAACACACAGCATAGTTCTCATCCATGGATCACACTCTGCTTTAGAGCGAGAAGCACACTCTTGCTTTGTAGAGTCTCTAATACAGCAGGAAATCTGAGTGTGCCCAGAACAAAAGAACTGTGTTTCCTACACATATGGACCATATGTAGTCCAAATCTGCTTCTGAAACTGATACAAAGCACTGACCATCTAACATCCAATGCTTGTCAGTTAAGATGAGAAACGTGTGAGCTTAATGAACGATGTAGTTCATTTGAGCAGAAAAGTGACTGCCCTTACCTGAAACGAAGTCTTGCCTGTAGGAAGACTCAGAGCCTGGGATTTAACTCCATTTCTGAAGTCAAGCACACAGCATAGTTCTCATCTATGGATCACACTCTGCTTTAGAGCAAGAAGCACGCTCTTGCTTTCTAGAGTCTCTAATACAGCAGGAAATCTGATTGTGCCCAGAACAAAAGAACGGTGTTTCCTACACATACGGACTATATGTAGTCCTAATCTTCTTCTGAAACTGATACAATGCACTGGTCCTCTAATATCCAATGCTTGTCAGTTAAGATGAGAAACGTGTGAGCTTCGTGAACGATGTAGTTCCTTTGAACTGAAAAGTGACTGCCCTTACCTGAAATGAAGTCTTGCTTGTAGTAAGACACAGAACCTGGGATTTAAGTCCATTTCTGAAGGGAAACACACAGCATAGTTCTCATCCATGGATCACACTCTGCTTTAGAGCGAGAAGCACACTCTAGCTTTCTAGACTCTCTAATACAGCAGGAAATCTGAGTTTGCCCAGAACAAAAGAACGGTGTTTCCTACACATATGGACCATATCTAGTCCAACTCTTCTTCTGAAACTGATACAAAGCACTGGTCCTCTAACATCCAATGCTTGTCAATTAAGATGAGAAACGTGTGAGCTTTGTGAATGATGTAGTTCATTTGAGCAAAAAGTGACTGCCCTTACCTGAAACGAAGTCTTGCTTGTAGTAAGACACAGAGCCTGGGATTTAAGTCCATTTCTGAAGGAAAACACACAGCATAGTTCTCATCCATGGATCACACTCTGCTTTAGAGCGAGAAGCACACTCTTGCTTTGTAGAGTCTTTAATACAGCAGGAACTCTGAGTGTGCCCGGAACAAAAGAACGGTGTTTCCTACACATATGGACCATATGTAGTCCAAATCTGCTTCTGAAACTGATACAAAGCACTGACCATCTAACATCCAATGCTTGTCAGTTAAGATGAGAAACGTGTGAGCTTCATGAACGATATAGTTCGTTTGAGCAGAAAAGTGACTGCCCTTACCTGAAACGAAGTCTTGCCTGTAGGAAGACTCAGAGCCTGGGATTTAACTCCATTTTTGAAGTCAAGCACACAGCATAGTTCTCATCCATGGATCACTGTCTGCTTTAGAGCAAGAAGCACGCTCTTGCTTTCTAGAATTTCTAATATATCAGGAAATCTGAGTGTGCCCAGAACAAAAGAACGGTGTTTCCTACACATATGGACCATATCTAGTCCAACTCTTCTTCTGAAACTGATACAAAGCACTGGTCCTCTAACATCCAATGCTTGTCAATTAAAATGAGAAACGTGTGAGCTTTGTGAATGATGTAGTTCATTTGAGCAGAAAAGTGACTGCCCTTACCTGAATCGAAGTCTTGCTTGTAGTAAGACACAGAGCCTGGGATTTAAGTCCATTTCTGAAGGGAAACACACAGCATAGTTCTCATCCATGGATCACACTCTGCTTTAGAGCGAGAAGCACACTCTTGCTTTGTAGAGTCTCTAATACAGCAGGAAATCTGGAAATCTGAGTGTGCCTAGAACAAAAGAACGGTGTTTCCTACACTTACTGACTATATGTAGTCCAAATCTTCTTCTGAAACTGATAGAATGCACTGGTCCTCTAACATCCAGGGCTTGTCAGTTAAGATGAGAAACGTGTGAGCTTCGTGAATGATGTAGTTCATTTGAGCAGAAAAGTGACTGCCCTTACCTGAAACGAAGTCTTGCTTGTATTAAGACACAGATCCTGTGATTTAAGTCCATTTCTGAAGGGTATCACACAGCATAGTTCTCATCCATGGATCATACTCTGCTTTAGAGCAAGAAGCACACTCTTGCTTTCTAGAGTCTCTAAGACAGCAGGAAATCTGATTGTGCCCAGAACAAAAGAACGGTGTTTCCTACACATACGGACTATATGTAGTCCTAATCTTCTTCTGAAACTGATACAATGCACTGGTCCTCTAATACCCAATGCTTGTCAGTTAAGATGAGAAATGTGTGAGCTTCGTGAACGATGTAGTTCCTTTGAGCAGAAAAGTGACTGCCCTTACCTGAAACGAAGTCTTGCCTGTAGGAAGATTCAGAGCCTGGGATTTAACTCCATTTTTGAAGTCAAGCACACAGCATAGTTCTCATCCATGGATAACAGTCTGCTTTAGAGCAAGAAGCACGCTCTTGCTTTCTAGAATTTCTAATATATCAGGAAATCTGAGTGTGCCCAGAACAAAAGAACGGTGTTTCCTACACATATGGACCATATCTAGTCCAGCTCTTCTTCTGAAACTGATACAAAGCACTGGTCCTCTAACATCCAATGCTTGTCAATTAAAATGAGAAACGTGTGAGCTTTGTGAATGATGTAGTTCATTTGAGCAGAAAAGTGACTGCCCTTACCTGAAACGAAGTCTTGCTTGTAGTAAGACACAGAGCCTGGGATTTAAGTCCATTTCTGAAGGGAAACACACAGCATAGTTCTCATCCATGGATCACACTCTGCTTTAGAGCGAGAAGCACACTCTTGCTTTGTAGAGTCTCTAATACAGCAGGAAATCTGGAAATCTGAGTGTGCCCAGAACAAAAGAACAGTGTTTCCTACACAAACGGACTATATGTAGTCCAAATCTTCTTCTGAAACTGATAGAATGCACTGGTCCTCTATATCCAGTGCTTGTCAGTTAAGATGAGAAACGTGTGAGCTTTGTGAATGATGTAGTTCCTTTGAACTGAAAAGTGACTGCACTTACCTGAAACGAAGTCTTGCTTGTAGTAAGATACAGAGCATGGGATTTAAGTCCTTTTCTGATGGAAACACACAGCATAGTTCTCATCCATGGATCACACTCTGCTTTAGAGCGAGAAGCACACTCTAGCTTTCTAGACTCTCTAATACAGCAGGAAATCTGAGTGTGCCCAGAACAAAAGAACGGTGTTTCCTACACATATGGACCATATGTAGTCCAAATCTGCTTCTGAAACTGATACAAAGCACTGGTCCTCTAATATCCAATGCTTGTCAGTTAAGATGAGAAATGTGTGAGCTTCGTGAACGATGTAGTTAGTTTCAGCAGAAAAGTGACTGCCCTTACCTGAAATGAAGTCTTGCCTGTAGGAAGACAAAGAGCCTGGGATTTAACTCCATTTCTGAAGGGAAACACACAGCATAGTTCTCATCCATGGATCGCACTCTGCTTTAGAGCAAGAAGCACGCTCTTGCTTTCTAGAGTCTCTAATACAGCAGGAATACTGATTGTGCCCAGAACAAAAGAACGGTGTTTCCTACACATACGGACTATATGTAGTCCTAATCTTCTTCTGAAACTGATAAAATGCACTGGTCCTCTAATATCCAATGCTTGTCAGTTAAGATGAGAAACGTGTGAGCTTCGTGAACGATGTAGTTCGTTTGAGCTGAAAAGTGACTGGCCTTACCTGAAATGAAGTCTTGCTTGTAGGAAGACAGAGAGCCTGGGATTTAACTCCATTTCTGAAGGCAAACACACAGCATAGTTCTCATCCATGGATCACACTCTGCTTTAGAGCAAGAAGCACGCTCTTGCTTTCTAGAATTTCTAATACAGCAGGAAATATGAGTGTGCCCAGAACAAAAGAACGGTGTTTCCTACACATACGGACTATATGTAGTCCAAATCTTCTTCTGAAACTGATAGAATGCACTGGTCCTCTAACATCCAGGGCTTGTCAGTTAAGATGAGAAACGTGTGAGCTTCGTGAATGATGTAGTTCATTTGAGCAGAAAAGTGACTGCCCTTACCTGAAACGAAGTCTTGCTTGTAGTAAGACACAGAGCCTGGGATTTAAGTCCATTTCTGAAGGGAAACACACAGCATAGTTCTCATCCATGGATCACACTCTGCTTTAGAGCGAGAAGCACACTCTTGCTTTGTAGAGTCTCAAATACAGCAGGAAATCTGAGTGTGCCCGGAACAAAAGAACGGTGTTTCCTACACATATGGACCATATGTAGTCCAAATCTGCTTATGAAACTGATACAAAGCACTGACCATCTAACATCCAATGCTCGTCAGTTAAGATGAGAAACGTGTGAGCTTCATGAACGATGTAGTTCGTTTGAGCAGAAAAGTGACTGCCCTTACCTGAAACGAAGTCTTGCCTGTATGAAGACTCAGAGCCTGGGATTTAACTCCATTTCTGAAGTCAAGCACACAGCATAGTTCTCATCCATGGATCACACTCTGCTTTAGAGCAAGAAGCACACTCTTGCTTTCTAGAGTCTCTAAGACAGCAGGAAATCTGATTGTGCCCAGAACAAAAGAACCGTGTTTCCTACACATACGGACTATATGTAGTCCTAATCTTCTTCTGAAACTGATACAATGCACTGGTCCTCTAATACCCAATGCTTGTCAGTTAAGATGAGAAACGTGTGAGCTTCGTGAACGATGTAGTTCCTTTGAGCAGAAATGTGACTGCCCTTACCTGAAACGAAGTCTTGCTTGTAGGGAGACTCAGAGCCTGGGATTTAACTCCAATTCTGAAGTGAAACAAACAGCATTGTCTCATCCATTGATCACACTCTGCTTTAGAGCAAGAAGCACGCTCTTGCTTTCTAGAATTTCTAATACAGCAGGAAATATGAGTGTGCCCAGAACAAAAGAACGGTGTTTCCTACACATATGGACCATATCTAGTCCAACTCTTCTTCTGAAACTGATACAAAGCACTGGTCCTCTAACATCCAATGCTTGTCAATTAAGATGAGAAATGTGTGAGCTTTGTGAATGATGTAGTTCTTTTGAGCAAAAAGTGACTGCCCTTACCTGAAACGAAGTCTTGCTTGTAGTAAGACACACAGCCTGGGATTTAAGACCATTTCTGAAGGGAAACACACAGCATAGTTCTCATCCATGGATCACACTCTGCTTTAGAGCGAGAAGCACACTCTTGCTTTGTAGAGTCTCTAATACAGCAGGAACTCTGAGTGTGCCCGGAACAAAAGAACGGTGTTTCCTACACATATGGACCATATGTAGTCCAAATCTGCTTCTGAAACTGATACAAAGCACTGACCATCTAACATCCAATGCTTGTCAGTTAAGATGAGAAACGTGTGAGCTTCATGAACGATATAGTTCGTTTGAGCAGAAAAGTGACTGCCCTTACCTGAAACGAAGTCTTGCCTGTAGGAAGACTCAGAGCCTGGGATTTAACTCCATTTTTGAAGTCAAGCACACAGCATAGTTCTCATCCATGGATCACAGTCTGCTTTAGAGCAAGAAGCACGCTCTTGCTTTCTAGAATTTCTAATATATCAGGAAATCTGAGTGTGCCCAGAACAAAAGAACGGTGTTTCGTACACATATGGACCATATCTAGTCCAACTCTTCTTCTGAAACTGATACAAAGCACTGGTCCTCTAACATCCAATGCTTGTCAATTAAAATGAGAAACGTGTGAGCTTTGTGAATGATGTAGTTCATTTGAGCAGAAAAGTGACTGCCCTTACCTGAATCGAAGTCTTGCTTGTAGTAAGACACAGAGCCTGGGATTTAAGTCCATTTCTGAAGGGAAACACACAGCATAGTTCTCATCCATGGATCACACTCTGCTTTAGAGCGAGAAGCACACTCTTGCTTTGTAGAGTCTCTAATACAGCAGGAAATCTGGAAATCTGAGTGTGCCCAGAACAAAAGAACGGTGTTTCCTACACTTACTGACTATATGTAGTCCAAATCTTCTTCTGAAACTGATAGAATGCACTGGTCCTCTAACATCCAGGGCTTGTCAGTTAAGATGAGAAACGTGTGAGCTTCGTGAATGATGTAGTTCATTTGAGCAGAAAAGTGACTGCCCTTACCTGAAACGAAGTCTTGCTTGTATTAAGACACAGAGCCTGTGATTTAAGACCATTTCTGAAGGGTATCACACAGCATAGTTCTCATCCATGGATCACACTCTGCTTTAGAGCAAGAAGCACACTCTTGCTTTCTAGAGTCTCTAAGACAGCAGGAAATCTGATAGTGCCCAGAACAAAAGAACGGTGTTTCCTACACATACGGACTATATGTAGTCCTAATCTTCTTCTGAAACTGATACAATGCACTGGTCCTCTAATACCCAATGCTTGTCAGTTAAGATGAGAAACGTGTGAGCTTCGTTAACGATGTAGTTCCTTTGAGCAGAAAAGTGACTGCCCTTACCTGAAACGAAGTCTTGCTTGTAGGGAGACTCAGAGCCTGGGATTTAACTCCAATTCTGAAGTGAAACAAACAGCATTGTCTCATCCATTGATCACACTCTGCTTTAGAGCAAGAAGCACGCTCTTGCTTTCTAGAATTTCTAATACAGCAGGAAATATGAGTGTGCCCAGAACAAAAGAACGGTGTTTCCTACACATATGGACCATATCTAGTCCAACTCTTCTTCTGAAACTGATACAAAGCACTGGTCCTCTAACATCCAATGCTTGTCAATTAAGATGAGAAACGTGTGAGCTTTGTGAATGATGTAGTTCATTTGAGCAAAAAGTGACTGCCCTTACCTGAAACGAAGTCTTGCTTGTAGTAAGACACAGAGCCTGGGATTTAAGTCCATTTCTGAAGGAAAACACACAGCATAGTTCTCATCCATGGATCACACTCTGCTTTAGAGCGAGAAGCACACTCTTGCTTTGTAGAGTCTCTAATACAGCAGGAAATCTGGAAATCTGAGTGTGCCCAGAACAAAAGAACAGTGTTTCCTACACATACTGACTATATGTAGTCCAAATCTTCTTCTGAAACTGATAGAATGCACTGGTCCTCTAATACCCAATGCTTGTCAGTTAAGATGAGAAACGTGTGAGCTTCGTGAACGATGTAGTTCCTTTGAGCAGAAATGTGACTGCCCTTACCTGAAACGAAGTCTTGCTTGTAGGGAGACTCAGAGCCTGGGATTTAACTCCAATTCTGAAGTGAAACAAACAGCATTGTCTCATCCATTGATCACACTCTGCTTTAGAGCAAGAAGCACGCTCTTGCTTTCTAGAATTTCTAATACAGCAGGAAATATGAGTGTGCCCAGAACAAAAGAACGGTGTTTCCTACACATATGGACCATATCTAGTCCAACTCTTCTTCTGAAACTGATACAAAGCACTGGTCCTCTAACATCCAATGCTTGTCAATTAAGATGAGAAATGTGTGAGCTTTGTGAATGATGTAGTTCATTTGAGCAAAAAGTGACTGCCCTTACCTGAAACGAAGTCTTGCTTGTAGTAAGACACACAGCCTGGGATTTAAGTCCATTTCTGAAGGGAAACACACAGCATAGTTCTCATCCATGGATCACACTCTGCTTTAGAGCGAGAAGCACACTCTTGCTTTGTAGAGTCTCTAATACAGCAGGAACTCTGAGTGTGCCCGGAACAAAAGAACGGTGTTTCCTACACATATGGACCATATGTAGTCCAAATCTGCTTCTGAAACTGATACAAAGCACTGACCATCTAACATCCAATGCTTGTCAGTTAAGATGAGAAACGTGTGAGCTTCATGAACGATATAGTTCGTTTGAGCAGAAAAGTGACTGCCCTTACCTGAAACGAAGTCTTGCCTGTAGGAAGACTCAGAGCCTGGGATTTAACTCCATTTTTGAAGTCAAGCACACAGCATAGTTCTCATCCATGGATCACAGTCTGCTTTAGAGCAAGAAGCACGCTCTTGCTTTCTAGAATTTCTAACATATCAGGAAATCTGAGTGTGCCCAGAACAAAAGAACGGTGTTTCCTACACATATGGACCATATCTAGTCCAACTCTTCTTCTGAAACTGATACAAAGCACTGGTCCTCTAACATCCAATGCTTGTCAATTAAAATGAGAAACGTGTGAGCTTTGTGAATGATGTAGTTCATTTGAGCAGAAAAGTGACTGCCCTTACCTGAATCGAAGTCTTGCTTGTAGTAAGACACAGAGCCTGGGATTTAAGTCCATTTCTGAAGGGAAACACACAGCATAGTTCTCATCCATGGATCACACTCTGCTTTAGAGCGAGAAGCACACTCTTGCTTTGTAGAGTCTCTAATACAGCAGGAAATCTGGAAATCTGAGTGTGCCCAGAACAAAAGAACGGTGTTTCCTACACTTACTGACTATATGTAGTCCAAATCTTCTTCTGAAACTGATAGAATGCACTGGTCCTCTAACATCCAGGGCTTGTCAGTTAAGATGAGAAACGTGTGAGCTTCGTGAATGATGTAGTTCATTTGAGCAGAAAAGTGACTGCCCTTACCTGAAACGAAGTCTTGCTTGTATTAAGACACAGAGCCTGTGATTTAAGTCCATTTCTGAAGGGTATCACACAGCATAGTTCTCATCCATGGATCACACTCTGCTTTAGAGCAAGAAGCACACTCTTGCTTTCTAGAGTCTCTAAGACAGCAGGAAATCTGATTGTGCCCAGAACAAAAGAACGGTGTTTCCTACACATACGGACTATATGTAGTCCTAATCTTCTTCTGAAACTGATACAATGCACTGGTCCTCTAATACCCAATGCTTGTCAGTTAAGATGAGAAACGTGTGAGCTTCGTGAACGATGTAGTTCCTTTGAGCAGAAAAGTGACTGCCCTTACCTGAAACGAAGTCTTGCTTGTAGGGAGACTCAGAGCCTGGGATTTAACTCCAATTCTGAAGTGAAACAAACAGCATTGTCTCATCCATTGATCACACTCTGCTTTAGAGCAAGAAGCACGCTCTTGCTTTCTAGAATTTCTAATACAGCAGGAAATATGAGTGTGCCCAGAACAAAAGAACGGTGTTTCCTACACATATGGACCATATCTAGTCCAACTCTTCTTCTGAAACTGATACAAAGCACTGGTCCTCTAACATCCAATGCTTGTCAATTAAGATGAGAAACGTGTGAGCTTTGTGAATGATGTAGTTCATTTGAGCAAAAAGTGACTGCCCTTACCTGAAACGAAGTCTTGCTTGTAGTAAGACACAGAGCCTGGGATTTAAGTCCATTTCTGAAGGAAAACACACAGCATAGTTCTCATCCATGGATCACACTCTGCTTTAGAGCGAGAAGCACACTCTTGCTTTGTAGAGTCTCTAATACAGCAGGAAATCTGAGTGTGCCCGGAACAAAAGAACGGTGTTTCCTACACATATGGACCATATGTAGTCCAAATCTGCTTCTGAAACTGATACAAAGCACTGACCATCTAACATCCAATGCTTGTCAGTTAAGATGAGAAACGTGTGAGCTTCATGAACGATATAGTTCGTTTGAGCAGAAAAGTGACTGCCCTTACCTGAAACGAAGTCTTGCCTGTAGGAAGACTCAGAGCCTGGGATTTAACTCCATTTTTGAAGTCAAGCACACAGCATAGTTCTCATCCATGGATAACAGTCTGCTTTAGAACAAAAAGCACGCTCTTGCTTTCTAGAATTTCTAATATATCAGGAAATCTGAGTGTGCCCAGAACAAAAGAACGGTGTTTCCTACACATATGGACCATATCTAGTCCAACTCTTCTTCTGAAACTGATACAAAGCACTGGTCCTCTAACATCCAATGCTTGTCAATTAAAATGAGAAACGTGTGAGCTTTGTGAATGATGTAGTTCATTTGAGCAGAAAAGTGACTGCCCTTACCTGAAACGAAGTCTTGCTTGTAGTAAGACACAGAGCCTGGGATTTAAGTCCATTTCTGAAGGGAAACACACAGCATAGTTCTCATCCATGGATCACACTCTGCTTTAGAGCGAGAAGCACACTCTTGCTTTGTAGAGTCTCTAATACAGCAGGAAATCTGGAAATCTGAGTGTGCCCAGAACAAAAGAACGGTGTTTCCTACACATACTGACTATATGTAGTCCAAATCTTCTTCTGAAACTGATAGAATGCACTGGTCCTCTAACATCCAGTGCTTGTCAGTTAAGATGAGAAACGTGTGAGCTTCGTGAATGATGTAGTTCCTTTGAGCAGAAAAGTGACTGCCCTTACCTGAAACGAAGTCTTGCCTGTAGGAAGACTCAGAGCCTGGGATTTAACTCCATTTCTGAAGTCAAGCACACAGCATAGTTCTCATCCATGGATCACACTCTGCTTTAGAGCGAGAAGCACACTCTAGCTTTCTAGACTCTCTAATACAGCAGGAAATCTGAGTGTGCCCAGAACAAAAGAACGGTGTTTCCTACACATATGGACCATATGTAGTCCAAATCTGCTTCTGAAACTGATACAAAGCACTGGTCCTCTAATATCCAATGCTTGTCAGTTAAGATGAGAAATGTGTGAGCTTCGTGAACGATGTAGTTAGTTTCAGCAGAAAAGTGACTGCCCTTACCTGAAATGAAGTCTTGCCTGTAGGAAGACACAGAGCCTGGGATTTAACTCCATTTCTGAAGGGAAACAAACAGCATAGTTCTCATCCATGGATCGCACTCTGCTTTAGAGAAAGAAGCACGCTCTTGCTTTCTAGAGTCTCTAATACAGCAGGAAATCTGATTGTGCCCAGAACAAAAGAACGGTGTTTCCTACACATACGGACTATATGTAGTCCTAATCTTCTTCTGAAACTGATACAATGCACTGGTCCTCTAATATCCAATGCTTGTCAGTTAAGATGAGAAACGTGTGAGCTTCGTGAACGATGTAGTTCCTTTGAACTGAAAAGTGACTGCCCTTACCTGAAATGAAGTCTTGCTTGTAGTAAGACACAGAACCTGGGATTTAAGTCCATTTCTGAAGGGAAACACACAGCATAGTTCTCATCCATGGATCACACTCTGCTTTAGAGCGAGAAGCACACTCTAGCTTTCTAGACTCTCTAATACAGCAGGAAATCTGAGTGTGCCAAGAACAAAAGAACGGTGTTTCCTACACATATGGACCATATGTAGTCCAAATCTGCTTCTGAAACTGATACAAAGCACTGACCCTCTAACATCCAATGCTTGTCAGTTAAGATGAGAAATGTGTGAGCTTCGTGAACGATGTAGTTAATTTGAGCAGAAAAGTGACTGCCCTTACCTGAATTTAAGTCTTGCTTGTAGGAAGACTCAGAGCCTGGGATTTAACTCCATTTCTGAAGTAAAGCACACAGCAGTGTAATCATCCATTGATCACACTCTGCTTTCGAACAAGAAGTACGCTCTTGCTTTCTAGAGTCTCTAAGACAGCAGGAAACGTGAGTGTGCTGAGAACAAAAGAACGGTGTTTCCTACACATACGGACATTATATAGTCCAACTCTGCTTCTGAAACTGATACAAAGCACTGGTCCTCTAACATCCAATGCTTGTCTGTTAAGATGAGAAATGTGTGAGCTCAGTGAACGATGTAGTTCGTTTGAGCTGAAAAGTGACTGCCCTTACCTGAAATGAAGTCTTGCTTGTAGGAAGACAGAGAGCCTGGGATTTAACTCCATTTCTGAAGGGAAACACACAGCATAGTTCTCATCCATGGATCACACTCTGCTTTAGAGCAAGAAGCACGCTCTTGCTTTCTAGAATTTCTAATACAGCAGGAAATATGAGTGTGCCCAGAACAAAAGTACGGTGTTTCCTACACATACGGACTATATGTAGTCCAAATCTTCTTCTGAAACTGATAGAATGCACTGGTCCTCTAACATCCAGTGCTGGTCAGTTAAGATGAGAAACGTGTGAGCTTCGTGAATGATGTAGTTCATTTGAGCAGAAAAGTGACTGCCCTTACCTGAAACGAAGTCTTGCTTGTAGTAAGACACAGAGCCTGGGATTTAAGTCCATTTCTGAAGGGAAACACACAGCATAGTTCTCATCCATGGATCACACTCTGCTTTAGAGCGAGAAGCACACTCTTGCTTTGTAGAGTCTCTAATACAGCAGGAAATCTCTAAATCTGAGTGTGCCCAGAACAAAAGAACGGTGTTTCCTACACATACTGACTATATGTAGTCCAAATCTTCTTCTGAAACTGATAGAATGCACTGGTCCTCTAACATCCAGTGCTTGTCAGTTAAGATGAGAAACGTGTGAGCTTCGTGAATGATGTAGTTCCTTTGAGCAGAAAAGTGACTGCCCTTACCTGAAACGAAGTCTTGCTTGTATTAAGACACAGAGCCTGTGATTTAAGTCCATTTCTGAAGGGTATCACACAGCATTGTTCTCATCCATGGATCACACTCTGCTTTAGAGCGAGAAGCACACTCTTGCTTTGTAGAGTCTCTAATACAGCAGGAAATCTGAGTGTGCCCAGAACAAAAGAACGGTGTTTCCTACACATATGGACCATATGTAGTCCAAATCTGCTTCTGAAACTGATACAAAGCACTGACCATCTAACATCCAATGCTTGTCAGTTAAGATGAGAAACGTGTGAGCTTAATGAACGATGTAGTTCGTTTGAGCAGAAAAGTGACTGCCCTTACCTGAAACGAAGTCTTGCCTGTAGGAAGACTCAGAGCCTGGGATTTAACTCCATTTCTGAAGTCAAGCACACAGCATAGTTCTCATCCATGGATCACACTCTGCTTTAGAGCAAGAAGCACACTCTTGCTTTCTAGAGTCTCTAAGACAGCAGGAAATCTGAGTGTGCCCAGAACAAAAGAACAGTGTTTCCTACACAAACGGACTATATGTAGTCCAAATCTTCTTCTGAAACTGATAGAATGCACTGGTCCTCTACATCCAGTGCTTGTCAGTTAAGATGAGAAATGTGTGAGCTTTGTGAATGATGTAGTTCCTTTGAACTGAAAAGTGACTGCACTTACCTGAAACGAAGTCTTGCTTGTAGTAAGATACAGAGCATGGGATTTAAGTCCTTTTCTGATGGAAACACACAGCATAGTTCTCATCCATGGATCACACTCTGCTTTAGAGCGAGAAGCACACTCTAGCTTTCTAGACTCTCTAATACAGCAGGAAATCTGAGTGTGCCCAGAACAAAAGAACGGTGTTTCCTACACATATGGACCATATGTAGTCCAAATCTGCTTCTGAAACTGATACAAAGCACTGGTCCTCTAATATCCAATGCTTGTCAGTTAAGATGAGAAATGTGTGAGCTTCGTGAACGATGTAGTTAGTTTCAGCAGAAAAGTGACTGCCCTTACCTGAAATGAAGTCTTGCCTGTAGGAAGACACAGAGCCTGGGATTTAACTCCATTTCTGAAGGGAAACAAACAGCATAGTTCTCATCCATGGATCGCACTCTGCTTTAGAGAAAGAAGCACGCTCTTGCTTTCTAGATTCTCTAATACAGCAGGAAATCTGATTGTGCCCAGAACAAAAGAACGGTGTTTCCTACACATACGGACTATATGTAGTCCTAATCTTCTTCTGAAACTGATACAATGCACTGGTCCTCTAATATCCAATGCTTGTCAGTTAAGATGAGAAACGTGTGAGCTTCGTGAACGATGTAGTTCCTTTGAACTGAAAAGTGACTGCCCTTACCTGAAATGAAGTCTTGCTTGTAGTAAGACACAGAACCTGGGATTTAAGTCCATTTCTGAAGGGAAACACAGCATAGTTCTCATCCATGGATCACACTCTGCTTTAGAGCGAGAAGCACACTCTAGCTTTCTAGACTCTCTAATACAGCAGGAAATCTGAGTGTGCCAAGAACAAAAGAACGGTGTTTCCTACACATATGGACCATATGTAGTCCAAATCTGCTTCTGAAACTGATACAAAGCACTGACCCTCTAACATCCAATGCTTGTCAGTTAAGATGAGAAATGTGTGAGCTTCGTGAACGATGTAGTCAGTTTGAGCAGAAAAGTGACTGCCCTTACCTGAATTTAAGTCTTGCTTGTAGGAAGACTCAGAGCCTGGGATTTAACTCCATTTCTGAAGTAAAGCACACAGCAGTGTAATCATCCATTGATCACACTCTGCTTTAGAACAAGAAGTACGCTCTTGCTTTCTAGAGTCTCTAAGACAGCAGGAAACGTGAGTGTGCTGAGAACAAAAGAACGGTGTTTCCTACACATACGGACATTATATAGTCCAACTCTGCTTCTGAAACTGATACAAAGCACTGGTCCTCTAACATCCAATGCTTGTCTGTTAAGATGAGAAATGTGTGAGCTTTGTGAATGATGTAGTTCCTTTGAACTGAAAAGTGACTGCACTTACCTGAAACGAAGTCTTGCTTGTAGTAAGATACAGAGCATGGGATTTAAGTCCTTTTCTGATGGAAACACACAGCATAGTTCTCATCCATGGATCACACTCTGCTTTAGAGCGAGAAGCACACTCTAGCTTTCTAGACTCTCTAATACAGCAGGAAATCTGAGTGTGCCCAGAACAAAAGAACGGTGTTTCCTACACATATGGACCATATGTAGTCCAAATCTGCTTCTGAAACTGATACAAAGCACTGGTCCTCTAATATCCAATGCTTGTCAGTTAAGATGAGAAATGTGTGAGCTTCGTGAACGATGTAGTTAGTTTCAGCAGAAAAGTGACTGCCCTTACCTGAAATGAAGTCTTGCCTGTAGGAAGACACAGAGCCTGGGATTTAACTCCATTTCTGAAGGGAAACAAACAGCATAGTTCTCATCCATGGATCGCACTCTGCTTTAGAGAAAGAAGCACGCTCTTGCTTTCTAGAGTCTCTAATACAGCAGGAAATCTGATTGTGCCCAGAACAAAAGAACGGTGTTTCCTACACATACGGACTATATGTAGTCCTAATCTTCTTCTGAAACTGATACAATGCACTGGTCATCTAATATCCAATGCTTGTCAGTTAAGATGAGAAACGTGTGAGCTTCGTGAACGATGTAGTTCCTTTGAACTGAAAAGTGACTGCCCTTACCTGAAATGAAGTCTTGCTTGTAGTAAGACACAGAACCTGGGATTTAAGTCCATTTCTGAAGGGAAACACAGCATAGTTCTCATCCATGGATCACACTCTGCTTTAGAGCGAGAAGCACACTCTAGCTTTCTAGACTCTCTAATACAGCAGGAAATCTGAGTGTGCCAAGAACAAAAGAACGGTGTTTCCTACACATATGGACTATATGTAGTCCAAATCTGCTTCTGAAACTGATACAAAGCACTGACCCTCTAACATCCAATGCTTGTCAGTTAAGATGAGAAATGTGTGAGCTTCGTGAACGATGTAGTTAGTTTGAGCAGAAAAGTGAATGCCCTTACCTGAATTTAAGTCTTGCTTGTAGGAAGACTCAGAGCCTGGGATTTAACTCCATTTCTGAAGTAAAGCACACAGCAGTGTAATCATCCATTGATCACACTCTGCTTTAGAACAAGAAGTACGCTCTTGCTTTCTAGAGTCTCTAAGACAGCAAGAAACGTGAGTGTGCTGAGAACAAAAGAACGGTGTTTCCTACACATACGGACATTATATAGTCCAACTCTGCTTCTGAAACTGATACAAAGCACTGGTCCTCTAACATCCAATGCTTGTCTGTTAAGATGAGAAATGTGTGAGCTCAGTGAACGATGTAGTTCATTTGAGCAGAAAAGTGACTGCC
Organism: Onychomys leucogaster; assembly: GCA_949786385.1. Taxonomy (NCBI): domain Eukaryota; kingdom Metazoa; phylum Chordata; class Mammalia; order Rodentia; family Cricetidae; genus Onychomys; species Onychomys leucogaster. The sequence continues at coordinate 44,168 of CATKUP010000767.1, forward strand.
CTTACCTGAAACGAAGTCTTGCTTGTAGTAAGACACAGAGCCTGGGATTTAAGTCCATTTCTGAAGGGAAACACACAGCATAGTTCTCATCCATGGATCACACTCTGCTTTAGAGCGAGAAGCACACTCTTGCTTTGTAGAGTCTCTAATACAGCAGGAAATCTGAGTGTGCCCGGAACAAAAGAACGGTGTTTCCTACACATATGGACCATATGTAGTCCAAATCTGCTTCTGAAACTGATACAAAGCACTGACCATCTAACATCCAATGCTTGTCAGTTAAGATGAGAAACGTGTGAGCTTCATGAACGATGTAGTTCGTTTGAGCAGAAAAGTGACTGCCCTTACCTGAAACGAAGTCTTGCCTGTATGAAAACTCAGAGCCTGGGATTTAACTCCATTTCTGAAGTCAAGCCCACAGAAAAGTTCTCATCCATGGATCACACTCTGCTTTAGAGCAAGAAGCACACTCTTGCTTTCTAGAGTCTCTGAGACAGCAGGAAATCTGATTGTGCCCAGAACAAAAGAACGGTGTTTCCTACACATACGGACTATATGTAGTCCTAATCTTCTTCTGAAACTGATACAATGCACTGGTCCTCTAATACCCAATGCTTGTCAGTTAAGATGAGAAACGTGTGAGCTTCGTGAACGATGTAGTTCCTTTGAGCAGAAAAGTGAATGCCCTTACCTGAAACGAAGTCTTGCTTGTAGGGAGACTCAGAGCCTGGGATTTAACTCCAATTCTGAAGTGAAACAAACAGCATTGTCTCATCCATTGATCACACTCTGCTTTAGAGCAAGAAGCACGCTCTTGCTTTCTAGAATTTCTAATACAGCAGGAAATATGAGTGTGCCCAGAACAAAAGAACGGTGTTTCCTACACATATGGACCATATCTAGTCCAACTCTTCTTCTGAAACTGATACAAAGCACTGGTCCTCTAACATCCAATGCTTGTCAATTAAGATGAGAAACGTGTGAGCTTTGTGAATGATGTAGTTCATTTGAGCAAAAAGTGACTGCCCTTACCTGAAACGAAGTTTTGCTTGTAGTAAGACACAGAGCCTGGGATTTAAGTCCATTTCTGAAGGAAAACACACAGCATAGTTCTCATCCATGGATCACACTCTGCTTTAGAGCGAGAAGCACACTCTTGCTTTGTAGAGTCTCTAATACAGCAGGAACTCTGAGTGTGCCCGGAACAAAAGAACGGTGTTTCCTACACATATGGACCATATGTAGTCCAAATCTGCTTCTGAAACTGATACAAAGCACTGACCATCTAACATCCAATGCTTGTCAGTTAAGATGAGAAACGTGTGAGCTTCATGAACGATATAGTTCGTTTGAGCAGAAAAGTGACTGCCCTTACATGAAACGAAGTCTTGCCTGTAGGAAGACTCAGAGCCTGGGATTTAACTCCATTTTTGAAGTCAAGCACACAGCATAGTTCTCATCCATGGATCACAGTCTGCTTTAGAGCAAGAAGCACGCTCTTGCTTTCTAGAATTTCTAATACATCAGGAAATCTGAGTGTGCCCAGAACAAAAGAACGGTTGTTTCCTAAACATACTGACTATATGTAGTCCAAATCTTCTTCTGAAACTGATAGAATTCACTGGTCCTCTAACATCCAATGCTTGTCAGTTAAGATGAGAAACATGTGAGCTTTGTGAATGATGTAGTTCCTTTGAACTGAAAAGTGACTGCCCTTACCTGAAACGAAGTCTTGCTTGTAGTAAGACACAGAGCCTGGGATTTAAGTCCATTTCTGAAGGGAAACAGACAGCATAGTTCTCATCCATGGATCACACTCTGCTTTAGAGCGAGACACACACTCTAGCTTTCTAGAGTCTCTAATACAGCAGGAAATCTGAGTGTGCCCAGAACAAAAGAACGGTGTTTCCTACACATATGGACCATATGTAGTCCAAATCTGCTTCTGAAACTGATACAAAGCACTGACCGTCTAAAATCCAATGCTTGTCAGTTCAGATGAGAAACGTGTGAGCTTCGTGAATGATGTAGTTCGTTTGAGCTGAAAAGTGACTGCCCTTACCTGAAACGAAGTCTTGCCTGTAGGAAGACACAGAGTCTGGGATTTAACTCCATTTCTGAAGGGAAACATACAGCATGGTTCTCATCAATGGATCACACTCTGCTTTAGAGCAAGAAGCACGCTCTTGCTTTCTAGAGTCTCTAATACAGCAGGAAATCTGAGTGTGCCCAGAACAAAAGAACGGTGTTTCCTACACATACTGACTATATGTAGTCCAAATATTCTTCTGAAACTGATACAATGCACTGGTCCTCTCACATTCAATGCATGTCTGTTAAGATGATAAACGTGTGAGCTCAGTGAAGGATGTAGTTCGTTTGAGCTGGAAAGTGACTGCCCTTACCTGAAACGAAGTCTTGCTTGTAGGAAGACAAAGAGCCTGGGATTTAACTCCATTTCTGAAGGGAAACACACAGCATAGTTCTCATCCATGGATCACACTCTGCTTTAGAGCGAGAAGCACGCTCTTGCTTTCTAAAGTCTCTAAGCCAGCAGGAAACGTGAGTGTGCTGAGAACAAAAGAACGGTGTTCCTACACATACGGACCATATCTAGTCCAACTCTTCTTCTGAAACTGATACAAAGCACTGGTCCTCTAACATCCAATGCTTGTCAGATAAGATGAGAAACGTGTGAGCTTTGTGAACGATGTAGTTCGTTTGAGCAGAAAAGAGACTGCCCTTACCTGAAACGAAGTCTTGCTTGTAGGAAGACACAGAGCCTGGGATTTAACTCCTTTTTTGAAGTGAAACACACAGCATAGTTCTCATCCATGGATCACACTCTGCTTTAGAGCGAGAAGCACACACTTGCTTTCTAGAGTCTCTAAGACAGCAGGAAATCTGAGTGTGCCCGGAACAAAAGACCGGTGTTTCCTACACATATGGACCATATGTAGTCCATATCTCCTTCTGAAACTGATACAAAGCACTGACCATCTAACATCCAATGCTTGTCAGTTAAGATGAGAAACGTGTGAGCTTCGTGAACGACGTAGTTCTTTTGAGCAGAAAAGTGACTGCCCTTACCTGAATTGAAGTCTTGCTTGTAGGAAGACTCAGAGCCTGGGATTTAAGTCCATTTCTGAAGGGAAACACACAGCATAGTTCTCATCCATGGATCACACTCTGCTTTAGAGCGAGAAGCACACTCTAGCTTTCTAGACTCTCTAATACAGCAGGAAATCTGAGTGTGCCCAGAACAAAAGAACGGTGTTTCCTACACATATGGACCATATGTAGTCCAAATCTGCTTCTGAAACTGATACAAAGCACTGACCCTCTAACATCCAATGCTTGTCAGTTAAGATGAGAAATGTGTGAGCTTCGTGCACGATGTAGTTAGTTTGAGCAGAAAAGTGACTGCCCTTACCTGAATTTAAGTCTTGCTTTTAGGAAGACTCAGAGCCTGGGATTTAACTCCATTTCTGAAGTAAAACACACAGCAGTGTAATCATCCATTGATCACACTCTGCTTTAGAACAAGAAGCATGCTCTTGCTTTCTAGAGTCTCTAAGACAGCAGGAAACGTGAGTGTGCTGAGAACAAAATAACGGTGTTTCCTACACATACAGACATTATATAGTCCAACTCTGCTTCTGAAACTGATACAAAGCACTGGTCCTCTAACATCCAATGCTTGTCAGATAAGATGAGAAACGTGTGAGCTTTGTGAACGATGTAGTTCGTTTGAGCAGAAAAGAGACTGCCCTTACCTGAAACGAAGTCTTGCTTGTAGGAAGACAGAGAGCCTGGGATTTAACTCCATTTCTGAAGGGAAACACACAGCATAGTTCTCATCCATGGATCACACTCTGCTTTAGAGCAAGAAGCACGCTCTTGATTTCTAGAATTTCTAATACAGCAGGAAATCTGAGTGTGCCCAGAACAAAAGAACGGTGTTTCCTACACATACAGACTATATGTAGTCCAAATCTTCTTCTGAAACTGATAGAATGCACTGGTCCTCTAACATCCAGTGCTTGTCAGTTAAGATGAGAAACGTGTGAGCTTTGTGAATGATGTAGTTCTTTGGAACTGAAAAGTGACTGCCCTTACCTGAAATGAAATCTTGCTTGTAGTAAGACACAGAGCCTGGGATTTAAGTCCATTTCTGAAGGGAAACACACAGCATAGTTCTCATCCATGGATCACACTCTGCTTTAGAGCGAGAAGCACACTCTAGCTTTCTAGACTCTCTAATACAGCAGGAAATCTGAGTGTGCCCAGAACAAAAGAACGTTGTTTCCTACACATATGGACCATATGTAGTACAAATCTGCTTCTGAAACTGATACAAAGCACTGACCATCTAACATCCAATGCTTGTCAGTTAAGATGAGAAACGTGTGAGCTTCATGAACGATATAGTTCGTTTGAGCAGAAAAGTGACTGCCCTTACCTGAAACGAAGTCTTGCCTGTAAGAGGACTCAGAGCCTGGGATTTAACTCCATTTCTGAAGTCAAGCACACAGCATAGTTCTCATCCATGGATCACACTCTGCTTTAGAGCAAGAAGCACACTCTTGCTTTCTAGAGTCACTAAGACAGCAGGAAATCTGAGTGTGCCCAGAACAAAAGAACAGTGTTTCCTACACATACGGACTATGTGTAGTCCAAATCTTCTTCTGAAACTGATAGAATGCACTGGTCCTCTAACATCCAGTGCTTGTCAGTTAAGATGAGAAACGTGTGAGCTTTGTGAATGATGTAGTTCCTTTGAAATGAAAAGTGACTGCCCTTACCTGAAATGAAGTCTTGCTTGTAGTAAGACACAGAGCCTGGGATTTAAGTCCATTTCTGAAGGGAAACACACAGCATAGTTCTCATCCATGGATCACACTCTGCTTTAGAGCGAGAAGCACACTCTAGCTTTCTAGACTCTCTAATACAGCAGGAAATCTGAGTGTGCCCAGAACAAATGAACGGTGTTTCCTACACATATGGACCATATGTAGTACAAATCTGCTTCTGAAACTGATACAAAGCACTGACACTCTAACATCCAATGCTTGTCAGTTAAGATGAGAAATGTGTGAGCTTCGTGAACGATGTAGTTAGTTTGAGCAGAAAAGTGACTGCCCTTACCTGAAACGAAGTGTTGCTTGTAGTAAGACACAGAGCCTGGGATTTAAGTCCATTTCTGAAGTGAAACACACAGCATTATCTCATCCATTGATCACACTCTGCTTTAGAACAAGAAGCACACTCTTGCTTTCTAGAGTCTCTAAGACAGCAGGAAACGTGAGTGTGCTGAGAACAAAAGAACGGTGTTTCCTACACATACGGACCATATCTAGTCCAACTCTGCTTCTGAAACTGATACAAAGCACTGGTCCTCTAACATCCAATGCTTGTCAGAAAAGATAAGAAACGTGTGAGCTTCGTGAACGATGTAGTTCGTTTGAGCAGAAAAGTGACTGCCCTTACCTGAAACGAAGTCTTGCTTGTAGTAAGACACAGAGCCTGGGATTTAAGTCCATTTCTGAAGTCAAGCACACAGCATAGTTCTCATCCATGGATCACACTCTGCTTTAGAACAAGAAGCACGATCTTGCTTTCTAGAGTCTCTAATACAGCAGGAAATCTGATTGTGCCCAGAACAAAAGAACGGTGTTTCCTACACATACGGACTATATGTAGTCCTAATCTTCTTCTGAAACTGATACAATGCACTGGTCCTCTAATATACAATGCTTGTCAGTTAATATGAGAAACGTGTGAGCTTCGTGAACGATGTAGTTCCTTTGAGCAGAAAAGTGACTGCCCTTACCTGAAACGAAGTCTTGCTTGTAGGGAGACTCAGAGCCTGGGATTTAACTCCAATTCTGAAGAAAACACACAGCATTATCTCATCCATTGATCACACTCTGCTTTAGAACAAGAAGCACACTCTTGCTTTCTAGAGTCTCTAAGACAGCAGGAAACGTGAGTGTGCTGAGAACAAAAGAACGGTGTTTCCTACACATACGGACCATATCTAGTCCAAATCTGCTTCTGAAACTGATACAAAGCACTGGTCCTCTAACATCCAATGCTTTTCAGATAAGATGAGAAACGTGTGAGCTTCGTGAACGATGTAGTTCGTTTGAGCAGAAAAGTGACTGCCCTTACATGAAACGAAGTCTTGTTGTAGGAAGACTCAGAGCCTGGGATTTAACTCCATTTCTGAAGTGAAACACACAGCATAGTTCTCATCCATGGATCACACTCTGCTTTAGAGCAAGAATCACACTGTTGCTTTCTAGAGTCTCTAAGACAGCAGGAAATCTGAGTGTGCCCGGAACAAAAGAACGGTGTTTCCTACACATATGGAGCATATGTAGTCCAAATCTGCTTCTGAAACTGATACAAAGCACTGGTCCTCTAACATCCAATGGTTGTCTGTTAAGATGAGAAACGTGTGAGCTCAGTGAACGATGTAGTTCGTTTGAGCTGGAAAGTGACTGCCCTTACCTGAAACGAAGTCTTGCTTGTAGGAAGACTCAGAGCCTGAGATTTAACTCCATTTCTGAAGTGAAACACACAGCATAGTTCTCATCCATGGATCACACTCTGCTTTAGAGCGAGAAGCACACTCTTGCTTTATAGAGTCTCTAATATAGCAGGAAATCTGAGTGTGCCCAGAACAAAAGAACGGTGTTTCCTACACATAAGGACAATATGTAATCCAAATCTTCTTCTGAAACTGATAGAATGCACTGGTCCTCTAACATCCAATGCTTGTCAGTTAAGATGAGAAACGTGTGAGCTTCGTGAAAGATGTAGTTGGTTTGAGCAGAAAAGTGACTGCCCTTACCTGAAACGAAGTCTTGCTTGTAGTAAGACACAGAGCCTGGGATTTAAGTCCATTTCTGAAGTCAAGCACACAGAATAGTTCTCATTAAATGGATCACACTCTGCTTTAGAACAAGAAGCACGCTCTTGCTTTCTAGAGTCTCTAAAACAGCAGGAAACGTGAGTGTGCTGAGAACAAAAGAACGGTGTTTCCTACACATATAGACCATATCTAGTACAACTCTGCTTCTGAAACTGTTACAAAGCACTGGTCCTATAACATCCAATGCTTGTCTGTTAAGATGAGAAATGTGTGAGCTCAGTGAACAATGTAGTTCGTTTGAGCTGAAAAGTGACTGCCCTTACCTGAAACGAAGTCTTGCTTGTAGGAAGACACAGAGCCTGGGATTTAACTCCATTTCTGAAAGGAAACACACAGCATAGTTCTCATCCATGGATCACACTCTGCTTTAGAGCGAGAAGCACACTCTTGCTTTGTAGAGTATCTAATACAGCAGGAAATCTGAGTGTGCCCGGAACAAAAGAACGGTGTTTCCTACACATATGGACCATATGTAGTCCAAATCTCCTTCTGAAACTGATACAAAGCACTTGTCCTCTAACATCCAATGGTTGTCAGTTAAGTTGAGAAACGTGTGAGCTTCGTGAAGGATGTAGTTCCTTTGAGCAGAAAAGTGACAGCCCTTACCTGAAACGAAGTCTTGCTTGTAGGGATACTCAGAGCATGGGATTTAACTACATTTCTGAAGAGAAACACACAACATTGTCTCATCCATTGATCACACTCTGCTTTAGAACAAGAAGCACGCTCTTGCTTTCTAGAGTCTCTAAGAAAGCAGGAAACATGAGTGTTGAGAAGAAAAGAACGGTGTTTCCTACACATACGGACCATATCTAGTCCAACTCTTCTTCTGAAAGTGATACAAAGCACTGGTCTGCTAACATCCAATGCTTGTCAGTTAAGATGAGAAACGCGTGAGCTTCGTGAATGATGTAGTTCATTTGAGCAGAAAAGTGACTGCCCTTACCTGAAACGAAGTCTTGCTTGTAGTAAGACACAGAGCCTGGGATTTAAGTCCATTTCTGAAGGGAAACACACAGCATAGTCTCATCCATGGATCACACTCTGCTTTAGAGCGAGAAGCACACTCTTGCTTTGTAGAGTCTCTAATACAGCAGGAAATCTGAGTGTGCCCGGAACAAAAGAACGGTGTTTCCTACACATATGGACCATATGTAGTCCAAATCTGCTTCTGAAACTGATACAAAGCACTGGTCCTCTAACATCCAATGCATGTCTGTTAAGATGAGAAACGTGGGAGCTCAGTGAACGATGTAGTTCCTTTGAGCCGAAAAGTGACTGCACTTACATGAAACGAAGTCTTGCTTGTAGGAAGACTCAGAGCATGGGATTTAACCCAATTTCTGAAGTGAAACACACAGCAGTGTTCTCATCCATTGATCACACTCTGCTTTAGAACAAGAAGCACGATCTCGCTTTCTAGAGTCTCTAAGACAGCAGGAAACATGAGTTTGCTGAGAACAAAAGAACGGTGTTTCCTACACATACGGACCATATCTAGTCCAACTCTGCTTCTGAAACTGATACAAAGCACTGGTCCGCTAACATCCAATGCTTGTCAGTTAAGATGAGAAACGTGTGAGCTTAGTGAACAATGTAGTTCGTTTGAGCTGAAAAGTGACTGCCCTTACCTGAAACGAAGTTTGCTTGTAGTAAGACACAGAGCCTGGGATTTAAGTCCATTTCTGAATGGAAACACACAGCATAGTTCTCATCCATGGATCACACTCTGCTTTAGAGCGAGAAGCACACTCTTGCTTTCTAGATTCTCTAATACAGCAGGAAATCTGAGTGTGCCCAGAACAAAAGAAGGGTGTTTCCTACACATATTTACCATATGTAGTCCAAATCTGCTTCTGAAACTGATACAAAGCACTGACCATCTTACATCCAATGCTTGTCAGTTAAGATGAGAAACGTGTGAGCTTCGTGAACGGTGTAGTTCGTTTGAGCAGAAAAGTGACTGCCCTTACCTGAATTGAAGTCTTCCTTGTATGAAGACTCAGAGCCTGGGATTTAACTCCATTTCTGAAGTAAAACTCACAGCCGTGTAATCATCCATTGATCAAACTCTGCTTTAGAACAAGAAGCACGCTCTTGCTTTCTAGAGTCTCTAAGAAAGCAGGAAATGTGAGTGTGCTGAGAACAAAAGAACAGTGTTTCCTACCCTTACGGACATTATATAGTCCAACTCTGCATCTGAAACTGATACAAAGCACTGGTCCTCTAAAATCCAATGCTTGTCTGTTAAGATGAGAAACGTGTGAGCTTCGTGAATGATGTAGTTCGTTTGAGTGGAAAAGTGACTGCCCTTACCTGAAATGAAGTCTTGCCTGTAGGAAGACACAGAGTCTGGGATTTAACTCCATTTCTGAACGGAAACATACAGCATAGTTCTCATCCATAGTTCACACTCTGCTTTAGAGCGAGAAGCACGCTCTTGCTTTCTAAAGTCTCTAAGACAGCAGGAAACGTGAGTGTGCTGAGAACAAAAGAACGGTGTTTCCTACACATACGGACCATATGTAGTCCAAATCTGCTTCTGAAACTGATACAAAGCACTGACCATCTAACATCCAATGCTTGTCAGTTAAGATGAGAAACGTGTGAGCTTCGTGAACGATGTAGTTCGTTTGAGCAGAAAAGTGACTGCCCTTACCTGAATTGAAGTCTTGCTTGTAGGAAGATTCAGAGCCTGGGATTTAACTCCATTTCTGAAGTAAAACACACAGCAGTGTAATCATCCATTGATGACACTCTCCTTTAGAACAAGAAGCACGCCCTTGCTTTCTAGATTCTCTAAGAAAGCAGGAAATGTGAGTGTGCTGAGAACAAAAGAATGGTGTTTCCTACAATTAGGGACATTATATAGTCCAACTCTGCATCTGAAACTGATACAAAGCTATGGTCCTCTAAAATCCAATGCTTGTCTGTTAAGATGAGAAACGTGTGAGCTTCGTGAATGATGTAGTTCGTTTGAGCTGAAAAGTGACTGCCCTTACCTGAAACGAAGTCTTGCCTGTAGGAAGACACAGAGTCTGGGATTTAACTCCATTTCTGAAGGGAAACATACAGCATGGTTCTCATCAATGGATCACACTCTGCTTTAGAGCAAGAAGCACGCTCTTGCTTTCCAGAGTCTCTAATAGAGCAGGAAATCTGAGTGTGCCCAGAACAAAATAACGGTGTTTCCTACACATACTGACTATATGTAGTCCAAATCTTCTTCTGAAACTGATACAATGCACTGGTCCTCTAATATCCAATGCTTGTCAGTTAATATGAGAAACGTGTGAGCTTCGTGAACGATGTAGTTCCTTTGAGCAGAAAAGTGAATGCCCTTACCTGAAACGAAGTCTTGCTTGTAGGGAGACTCAGAGCCTGGGATTTAACTCCAATTCTGAAGAAAACACACAGCATTATCTCATCCATTGATCACACTCTGCTTTAGAACAAGAAGCACACTCTTGCTTTCTAGAGTCTCTAAAACAGCAGGAAACGTGAGTGTGCTGAGAACAAAAGAACGGTGTTTCCTACACATACGGACCATATCTAGTCCAAATCTGCTTCTGAAACTGATACAAAGCACTGGTCCTCTAACATCCAATGCTTTTCAGATAAGATGAGAAACGTGTGAGCTTCGTGAACGATGTAGTTCGTTTGAGCAGAAAAGTGACTGCCCTTACCTGAAACGAAGTCTTGTTGTAGGAAGACTCAGAGCCTGGGATTTAACTCCATTTCTGAAGTGAAACACACAGCATAGTTCTCATCCATGGATCACACTCTGCTTTAGAGCAAGAATCACACTGTTGCTTTCTAGAGTCTCTAAGACAGCAGGAAATCTGAGTGTGCCCGGAACAAAAGAACGGTGTTTCCTACACATATGGAGCATATGTAGTCCAAATCTGCTTCTGAAACTGATACAAAGCACTGGTCCTCTAACATCCAATGGTTGTCTGTTAAGATGAGAAACGTGTGAGCTCAGTGAACGATGTAGTTCGTTTGAGCTGGAAAGTGACTGCCCTTACCTGAAACGAAGTCTTGCTTGTAGGAAGACTCAGAGCCTGAGATTTAACTCCATTTCTGAAGTGAAACACACAGCATAGTTCTCATCCATGGATCACACTCTGCTTTAGAGCGAGAAGCACACTCTTGCTTTATAGAGTCTCTAATATAGCAGGAAATCTGAGTGTGCCCAGAACAAAAGAACGGTGTTTCCTACACATAAGGACAATATGTAATCCAAATCTTCTTCTGAAACTGATAGAATGCACTGGTCCTCTAACATCCAATGCTTGTCAGTTAAGATGAGAAACGTGTGAGCTTCGTGAAAGATGTAGTTGGTTTGAGCAGAAAAGTGACTGCCCTTACCTGAAACGAAGTCTTGCTTGTAGTAAGACACAGAGCCTGGGATTTAAGTCCATTTCTGAAGTCAAGCACACAGAATAGTTCTCATCCATGGATCACACTCTGCTTTAGAACAAGAAGCACGCTCTTGCTTTCTAGAGTCTCTAAAACAGCAGGAAACGTGAGTGTGCCTAGAACAAAAGAACGGTGTTTCCTACACATATAGACCATATCTAGTACAACTCTGCTTCTGAAACTGTTACAAAGCACTGGTCCTATAACATCCAATGCTTGTCTGTTAAGATGAGAAATGTGTGAGCTCAGTGAACGATGTAGTTCGTTTGAGCTGAAAAGTGACTGCCCTTACCTGAAACGAAGTCTTGCTTGTAGGAAGACACAGAGCCTGGGATTTAACTCCATTTCTGAAAGGAAACACACAGCATAGTTCTCATCCATGGATCACACTCTGCTTTAGAGCGAGAAGCACACTCTTGCTTTGTAGAGTATCTAATACAGCAGGAAATCTGAGTGTGCCCGGAACAAAAGAACGGTGTTTCCTACACATATGGACCATATGTAGTCCAAATCTCCTTCTGAAACTGATACAAAGCACTTGTCCTCTAACATCCAATGGTTGTCAGTTAAGATGAGAAACGTGTGAGCTTCGTGAAGGATGTAGTTCCTTTGAGCAGAAAAGTGACAGCCCTTACCTGAAACGAAGTCTTGCTTGTAGGGATACTCAGAGCATGGGATTTAACTACATTTCTGAAGAGAAACACACAACATTGTCTCATCCATTGATCACACTCTGCTTTAGAACAAGAAGCACGCTCTTGCTTTCTAGAGTCTCTAAGACAGCAGGAAACATGAGTGTGCTGAGAAGAAAAGAACGGTGTTTCCTACACATACGGACCATATCTAGTCCAACTCTTCTTCTGAAAGTGATACAAAGCACTGGTCTGCTAACATCCAATGCTTGTCAGTTAAGATGAGAAACGTGGGAGCTCAGTGAACGATGTAGTTCGTTTGAGCTGAAAAGTGACTGCCCTTACCTGAAACGAAGTCTTGCTTGTAGGAAGACACAGAGCCTGGGATTTAACTCCATTCCCGAAGGGAAACACACAGCATAGTTCTCATTTATGGATCACACTCTGCTTTAGAGCGAGAAGCACACTCTTGCTTTCTAGGGTCTCTAATACAGTAGGAAATCTGAGTGTGCCCAGTACAAAAGAACGGTGTTTCCTACACATATGGACCATATCTATTCCAACTCTTCTTCTGAAATTGATACGAAGCACTGGTCCTCTAACATCCAAAGCTTGTCAATTAAGATGAGAAACGCGTGAGCTTCGTGAATGATGTAGTTCATTTGAGCAGAAAAGTGACTGCCCTTACCTGAAACGAAGTCTTGCTTGTAGTAAGACACAGAGCCTGGGATTTAAGTCCATTTCTGAAGGGAAACATACAGCACAGTCTCATCCATGGATCACACTCTGCTTTAGAGCGAGAAACACACTCTTGCTTTGTAGAGTCTCTAATACAGCAGGAAATCTGAGTGTGCCCGGAACAAAAGAACGGTGTTTCCTACACATATGGACCATATGTAGTCCAAATCTGCTTCTGAAACTGATACAAAGCACTGGTCCTCTAACATCCAATGCATGTCTGTTAAGATGAGAAACGTGGGAGCTCAGTGAACGATGTAGTTCCTTTGAGCCGAAAAGTGACTGCACTTACATGAAACGAAGTCTTGCTTGTAGGAAGACTCAGAGCATGGGATTTAACCCAATTTCTGAAGTGAAACACACAGCAGTGTTCTCATCCATTGATCACACTCTGCTTTAGAACAAGAAGCACGATCTCGCTTTCTAGAGTCTCTAAGACAGCAGGAAACATGAGTTTGCTGAGAACAAAAGAACGGTGTTTCCTACACATACGGACCATATCTAGTCCAACTCTGCTTCTGAAACTGATACAAAGCACTGGTCCGCTAACATCCAATGCTTGTCAGTTAAGATGAGAAACGTGTGAGCTTAGTGAACAATGTAGTTCGTTTGAGCTGAAAAGTGACTGCCCTTACCTGAAACGAAGTTTGCTTGTAGTAAGACACAGAGCCTGGGATTTAAGTCCATTTCTGAATGGAAACACACAGCATAGTTCTCATCCATGGATCACACTCTGCTTTAGAGCGAGAAGCACACTCTTGCTTTCTAGATTCTCTAATACAGCAGGAAATCTGAGTGTGCCCAGAACAAAAGAAGGGTGTTTCCTACACATATGGACCATATGTAGTCCAAATCTGCTTCTGAAACTGATACAAAGCACTGACCATCTAACATCCAATGCTTGTCAGTTAAGATGAGAAACGTGTGAGCTTCGTGAACGATGTAGTTCGTTTGAGCAGAAAAGTGACTGCCCTTACCTGAATTGAAGTCTTGCTTGTAGGAAGATTCAGAGCCTGGGATTTAACTCCATTTCTGAAGTAAAACACACAGCAGTGTAATCATCCATTGATGACACTCTCCTTTAGAACAAGAAGCACGCCCTTGCTTTCTAGATTCTCTAAGAAAGCAGGAAATGTGAGTGTGCTGAGAACAAAAGAATGGTGTTTCCTACAATTAGGGACATTATATAGTCCAACTCTGCATCTGAAACTGATACAAAGCTATGGTCCTCTAAAATCCAATGCTTGTCTGTTAAGATGAGAAACATGTGAGCTTCGTGAATGATGTAGTTCGTTTGAGCTGAAAAGTGACTGCCCTTACCTGAAACGAAGTCTTGCCTGTAGGAAGACACAGAGTCTGGGATTTAACTCCATTTCTGAAGGGAAACATACAGCATGGTTCTCATCAATGGAACACACTCTGCTTTAGAGCAAGAAGCACGCTCTTGCTTTCCAGAGTCTCTAATAGAGCAGGAAATCTGAGTGTGCCCAGAACAAAAGAACGGTGTTTCCTACACATACTGACTATATGTAGTCCAAATCTTCTTCTGAAACTGATACAATGCACTGGTCCTCTAATATCCAATGCTTGTCAGTTAATATGAGAAACGTGTGAGCTTCGTGAACGATGTAGTTCCTTTGAGCAGAAAAGTGAATGCCCTTACCTGAAACGAAGTCTTGCTTGTAGGGAGACTCAGAGCCTGGGATTTAACTCCAATTCTGAAGAAAACACACAGCATTATCTCATCCATTGATCACACTCTGCTTTAGAACAAGAAGCACACTCTTGCTTTCTAGAGTCTCTAAGACAGCAGGAAACGTGAGTGTGCTGAGAACAAAAGAACGGTGTTTCCTACACATACGGACCATATCTAGTCCAAATCTGCTTCTGAAACTGATACAAAGCACTGGTCCTCTAACATCCAATGCTTTTCAGATAAGATGAGAAACGTGTGAGCTTCGTGAACGATGTAGTTCGTTTGAGCAGAAAAGTGACTGCCCTTACCTGAAACGAAGTCTTGTTGTAGGAAGACTCAGAGCCTGGGATTTAACTCCATTTCTGAAGTGAAACACACAGCATAGTTCTCATCCATGGATCACACTCTGCTTTAGAGCAAGAATCACACTGTTGCTTTCTAGAGTCTCTAAGACAGCAGGAAATCTGAGTGTGCCCGGAACAAAAGAACGGTGTTTCCTACACATATGGAGCATATGTAGTCCAAATCTGCTTCTGAAACTGATACAAAGCACTGGTCCTCTAACATCCAATGGTTGTCTGTTAAGATGAGAAACGTGTGAGCTCAGTGAACGATGTAGTTCGTTTGAGCTGGAAAGTGACTGCCCTTACCTGAAACGAAGTCTTGCTTGTAGGAAGACTCAGAGCCTGAGATTTAACTCCATTTCTGAAGTGAAACACACAGCATAGTTCTCATCCATGGATCACACTCTGCTTTAGAGCGAGAAGCACACTCTTGCTTTATAGAGTCTCTAATATAGCAGGAAATCTGAGTGTGCCCAGAACAAAAGAACGGTGTTTCCTACACATAAGGACAATATGTAATCCAAATCTTCTTCTGAAACTGATAGAATGCACTGGTCCTCTAACATCCAATGCTTGTCAGTTAAGATGAGAAACGTGTGAGCTTCGTGAAAGATGTAGTTGGTTTGAGCAGAAAAGTGACTGCCCTTACCTGAAACGAAGTCTTGCTTGTAGTAAGACACAGAGCCTGGGATTTAAGTCCATTTCTGAAGTCAAGCACACAGAATAGTTCTCATCCATGGATCACACTCTGCTTTAGAACAAGAAGCACGCTCTTGCTTTCTAGAGTCTCTAAAACAGCAGGAAACGTGAGTGTGCTGAGAACAAAAGAACGGTGTTTCCTACACATATAGACCATATCTAGTACAACTCTGCTTCTGAAACTGTTACAAAGCACTGGTCCTATAACATCCAATGCTTGTCTGTTAAGATGAGAAATGTGTGAGCTCAGTGAACGATGTAGTTCGTTTGAGCTGAAAAGTGACTGCCCTTACCTGAAACGAAGTCTTGCTTGTAGGAAGACACAGAGCCTGGGATTTAACTCCATTTCTGAAAGGAAACACACAGCATAGTTCTCATCCATGGATCACACTCTGCTTTAGAGCGAGAAGCACACTCTTGCTTTGTAGAGTATCTAATACAGCAGGAAATCTGAGTGTGCCCGGAACAAAAGAACGGTGTTTCCTACACATATGGACCATATGTAGTCCAAATCTCCTTCTGAAACTGATACAAAGCACTTGTCCTCTAACATCCAATGGTTGTCAGTTAAGATGAGAAACGTGTGAGCTTCGTGAAGGATGTAGTTCCTTTGAGCAGAAAAGTGACAGCCCTTACCTGAAACGAAGTCTTGCTTGTAGGGATACTCAGAGCATGGGATTTAACTACATTTCTGAAGAGAAACACACAACATTGTCTCATCCATTGATCACACTCTGCTTTAGAACAAGAAGCACGCTCTTGCTTTCTAGAGTCTCTAAGACAGCAGGAAACATGAGTGTGCTGAGAAGAAAAGAACGGTGTTTCCTACACATACGGACCATATCTAGTCCAACTCTTCTTCTGAAAGTGATACAAAGCACTGGTCTGCTAACATCCAATGCTTGTCAGTTAAGATGAGAAACGTGGGAGCTCAGTGAACGATGTAGTTCGTTTGAGCTGAAAAGTGACTGCCCTTACCTGAAACGAAGTCTTGCTTGTAGGAAGACACAGAGCCTGGGATTTAACTCCATTCCCGAAGGGAAACACACAGCATAGTTCTCATTTATGGATCACACTCTGCTTTAGAGCGAGAAGCACACTCTTGCTTTCTAGGGTCTCTAATACAGTAGGAAATCTGAGTGTGCCCAGTACAAAAGAACGGTGTTTCCTACACATATGGACCATATCTATTCCAACTCTTCTTCTGAAATTGATACGAAGCACTGGTCCTCTAACATCCAAAGCTTGTCAATTAAGATGAGAAACGCGTGAGCTTCGTGAATGATGTAGTTCATTTGAGCAGAAAAGTGACTGCCCTTACCTGAAACGAAGTCTTGCTTGTAGTAAGACACAGAGCCTGGGATTTAAGTCCATTTCTGAAGGGAAACATACAGCACAGTCTCATCCATGGATCACACTCTGCTTTAGAGCGAGAAACACACTCTTGCTTTGTAGAGTCTCTAATACAGCAGGAAATCTGAGTGTGCCCGGAACAAAAGAACGGTGTTTCCTACACATATGGACCATATGTAGTCCAAATCTGCTTCTGAAACTGATACAAAGCACTGGTCCTCTAACATCCAATGCATGTCTGTTAAGATGAGAAACGTGGGAGCTCAGTGAACGATGTAGTTCCTTTGAGCCGAAAAGTGACTGCACTTACATGAAACGAAGTCTTGCTTGTAGGAAGACTCAGAGCATGGGATTTAACCCAATTTCTGAAGTGAAACACACAGCAGTGTTCTCATCCATTGATCACACTCTGCTTTAGAACAAGAAGCACGATCTCGCTTTCTAGAGTCTCTAAGACAGCAGGAAACATGAGTTTGCTGAGAACAAAAGAACGGTGTTTCCTACACATACGGACCATATCTAGTCCAACTCTGCTTCTGAAACTGATACAAAGCACTGGTCCGCTAACATCCAATGCTTGTCAGTTAAGATGAGAAACGTGTGAGCTTAGTGAACAATGTAGTTCGTTTGAGCTGAAAAGTGACTGCCCTTACCTGAAACGAAGTTTGCTTGTAGTAAGACACAGAGCCTGGGATTTAAGTCCATTTCTGAATGGAAACACACAGCATAGTTCTCATCCATGGATCACACTCTGCTTTAGAGCGAGAAGCACACTCTTGCTTTCTAGATTCTCTAATACAGCAGGAAATCTGAGTGTGCCCAGAACAAAAGAAGGGTGTTTCCTACACATATGGACCATATGTAGTCCAAATCTGCTTCTGAAACTGATACAAAGCACTGACCATCTAACATCCAATGCTTGTCAGTTAAGATGAGAAACGTGTGAGCTTCGTGAACGATGTAGTTCGTTTGAGCAGAAAAGTGACTGCCCTTACCTGAATTGAAGTCTTGCTTGTAGGAAGATTCAGAGCCTGGGATTTAACTCCATTTCTGAAGTAAAACACACAGCAGTGTAATCATCCATTGATGACACTCTCCTTTAGAACAAGAAGCACGCCCTTGCTTTCTAGATTCTCTAAGAAAGCAGGAAATGTGAGTGTGCTGAGAACAAAAGAATGGTGTTTCCTACAATTAGGGACATTATATAGTCCAACTCTGCATCTGAAACTGATACAAAGCTATGGTCCTCTAAAATCCAATGCTTGTCTGTTAAGATGAGAAACGTGTGAGCTTCGTGAATGATGTAGTTCGTTTGAGCTGAAAAGTGACTGCCCTTACCTGAAACGAAGTCTTGCCTGTAGGAAGACACAGAGTCTGGGATTTAACTCCATTTCTGAAGGGAAACATACAGCATGGTTCTCATCAATGGATCACACTCTGCTTTAGAGCAAGAAGCACGCTCTTGCTTTCCAGAGTCTCTAATAGAGCAGGAAATCTGAGTGTGCCCAGAACAAAAGAACGGTGTTTCCTACACATACTGACTATATGTAGTCCAAATCTTCTTCTGAAACTGATACAATGCACTGGTCCTCTAATATCCAATGCTTGTCAGTTAATATGAGAAACGTGTGAGCTTCGTGAACGATGTAGTTCCTTTGAGCAGAAAAGTGAATGCCCTTACCTGAAACGAAGTCTTGCTTGTAGGGAGACTCAGAGCCTGGGATTTAACTCCAATTCTGAAGAAAACACACAGCATTATCTCATCCATTGATCACACTCTGCTTTAGAACAAGAAGCACACTCTTGCTTTCTAGAGTCTCTAAGACAGCAGGAAACGTGAGTGTGCTGAGAACAAAAGAACGGTGTTTCCTACACATACAGACCATATCTAGTCCAAATCTGCTTCTGAAACTGATACAAAGCACTGGTCCTCTAACATCCAATGCTTTTCAGATAAGATGAGAAACGTGTGAGCTTCGTGAACGATGTAGTTCGTTTGAGCAGAAAAGTGACTGCCCTTACCTGAAACGAAGTCTTGTTGTAGGAAGACTCAGAGCCTGGGATTTAACTCCATTTCTGAAGTGAAACACACAGCATAGTTCTCATCCATGGATCACACTCTGCTTTAGAGCAAGAATCACACTGTTGCTTTCTAGAGTCTCTAAGACAGCAGGAAATCTGAGTGTGCCCGGAACAAAAGAACGGTGTTTCCTACACATATGGAGCATATGTAGTCCAAATCTGCTTCTGAAACTGATACAAAGCACTGGTCCTCTAACATCCAATGGTTGTCTGTTAAGATGAGAAACGTGTGAGCTCAGTGAACGATGTAGTTCGTTTGAGCTGGAAAGTGACTGCCCTTACCTGAAACGAAGTCTTGCTTGTAGGAAGACTCAGAGCCTGAGATTTAACTCCATTTCTGAAGTGAAACACACAGCATAGTTCTCATCCATGGATCACACTCTGCTTTAGAGCGAGAAGCACACTCTTGCTTTATAGAGTCTCTAATATAGCAGGAAATCTGAGTGTGCCCAGAACAAAAGAACGGTGTTTCCTACACATAAGGACAATATGTAATCCAAATCTTCTGAAACTGATAGAATGCACTGGTCCTCTAACATCCAATGCTTGTCAGTTAAGATGAGAAACGTGTGAGCTTCGTGAAAGATGTAGTTGGTTTGAGCAGAAAAGTGACTGCCCTTACCTGAAACGAAGTCTTGCTTGTAGTAAGACACAGAGCCTGGGATTTAAGTCCATTTCTGAAGTCAAGCACACAGAATAGTTCTCATCCATGGATCACACTCTGCTTTAGAACAAGAAGCACGCTCTTGCTTTCTAGAGTCTCTAAAACAGCAGGAAACGTGAGTGTGCTGAGAGCAAAAGAACGGTGTTTCCTACACATATAGACCATATCTAGTACAACTCTGCTTCTGAAACTGTTACAAAGCACTGGTCCTATAACATCCAATGCTTGTCTGTTAAGATGAGAAATGTGTGAGCTCAGTGAACGATGTAGTTCGTTTGAGCTGAAAAGTGACTGCCCTTACCTGAAACGAAGTCTTGCTTGTAGGAAGACACAGAGCCTGGGATTTAACTCCATTTCTGAAAGGAAACACACAGCATAGTTCTCATCCATGGATCACACTCTGCTTTAGAGCGAGAAGCACACTCTTGCTTTGTAGAGTATCTAATACAGCAGGAAATCTGAGTGTGCCCGGAACAAAAGAACGGTGTTTCCTACACATATGGACCATATGTAGTCCAAATCTCCTTCTGAAACTGATACAAAGCACTTGTCCTCTAACATCCAATGGTTGTCAGTTAAGATGAGAAACGTGTGAGCTTCGTGAAGGATGTAGTTCCTTTGAGCAGAAAAGTGACAGCCCTTACCTGAAACGAAGTCTTGCTTGTAGGGATACTCAGAGCATGGGATTTAACTACATTTCTGAAGAGAAACACACAACATTGTCTCATCCATTGATCACACTCTGCTTTAGAACAAGAAGCACGCTCTTGCTTTCTAGAGTCTCTAAGACAGCAGGAAACATGAGTGTGCTGAGAAGAAAAGAACGGTGTTTCCTACACATACGGACCATATCTAGTCCAACTCTGCTTCTGAAACTGATACAAAGCACTGGTCCGCTAACATCCAATGCTTGTCAGTTAAGATGAGAAACGTGTGAGCTTAGTGAACAATGTAGTTCGTTTGAGCTGAAAAGTGACTGCCCTTACCTGAAACGAAGTTTGCTTGTAGTAAGACACAGAGCCTGGGATTTAAGTCCATTTCTGAATGGAAACACACAGCATAGTTCTCATCCATGGATCACACTCTGCTTTAGAGCGAGAAGCACACTCTTGCTTTCTAGATTCTCTAATACAGCAGGAAATCTGAGTGTGCCCAGAACAAAAGAAGGGTGTTTCCTACACATATTTACCATATGTAGTCCAAATCTGCTTCTGAAACTGATACAAAGCACTGACCATCTTACATCCAATGCTTGTCAGTTAAGATGAGAAACGTGTGAGCTTCGTGAACGGTGTAGTTCGTTTGAGCAGAAAAGTGACTGCCCTTACCTGAATTGAAGTCTTCCTTGTATGAAGACTCAGAGCCTGGGATTTAACTCCATTTCTGAAGTAAAACTCACAGCCGTGTAATCATCCATTGATCAAACTCTGCTTTAGAACAAGAAGCACGCTCTTGCTTTCTAGAGTCTCTAAGAAAGCAGGAAATGTGAGTGTGCTGAGAACAAAAGAACAGTGTTTCCTACCCTTACGGACATTATATAGTCCAACTCTGCATCTGAAACTGATACAAAGCACTGGTCCTCTAAAATCCAATGCTTGTCTTTTAAGATGAGAAACGTGTGAGCTTCGTGAATGATGTAGTTCGTTTGAGTGGAAAAGTGACTGCCCTTACCTGAAATGAAGTCTTGCCTGTAGGAAGACACAGAGTCTGGGATTTAACTCCATTTCTGAACGGAAACATACAGCATAGTTCTCATCCATAGTTCACACTCTGCTTTAGAGCGAGAAGCACGCTCTTGCTTTCTAAAGTCTCTAAGACAGCAGGAAACGTGAGTGTGCTGAGAACAAAAGAACGGTGTTTCCTACACATACGGACCATATGTAGTCCAAATCTGCTTCTGAAACTGATACAAAGCACTGACCATCTAACATCCAATGCTTGTCAGTTAAGATGAGAAACGTGTGAGCTTCGTGAACGATGTAGTTCGTTTGAGCAGAAAAGTGACTGCCCTTACCTGAATTGAAGTCTTGCTTGTAGGAAGATTCACAGCCTGGGATTTAACTCCATTTCTGAAGTAAAACACACAGCAGTGTAATCATCCATTGATGACACTCTCCTTTAGAACAAGAAGCACGCCCTTGCTTTCTAGATTCTCTAAGAAAGCAGGAAATGTGAGTGTGCTGAGAACAAAAGAATGGTGTTTCCTACAATTAGGGACATTATATAGTCCAACTCTGCATCTGAAACTGATACAAAGCTATGGTCCTCTAAAATCCAATGCTTGTCTGTTAAGATGAGAAACGTGTGAGCTTCGTGAATGATGTAGTTCGTTTGAGCTGAAAAGTGACTGCCCTTACCTGAAACGAAGTCTTGCCTGTAGGAAGACACAGAGTCTGGGATTTAACTCCAATTCTGAAGAAAACACACAGCATTATCTCATCCATTGATCACACTCTGCTTTAGAACAAGAAGCACACTCTTGCTTTCTAGAGTCTCTAAGACAGCAGGAAACGTGAGTGTGCTGAGAACAAAAGAACGGTGTTTCCTACACATACGGACCATATCTAGTCCAAATCTGCTTCTGAAACTGATACAAAGCACTGGTCCTCTAACATCCAATGGTTGTCTGTTAAGATGAGAAACGTGTGAGCTCAGTGAACGATGTAGTTCGTTTGAGCTGGAAAGTGACTGCCCTTACCTGAAACGAAGTCTTGCTTGTAGGAAGACTCAGAGCCTGAGATTTAACTCCATTTCTGAAGTGAAACACACAGCATAGTTCTCATCCATGGATCACACTCTGCTTTAGAGCGAGAAGCACACTCTTGCTTTATAGAGTCTCTAATATAGCAGGAAATCTGAGTGTGCCCAGAACAAAAGAACGGTGTTTCCTACACATAAGGACAATATGTAATCCAAATCTTCTTCTGAAACTGATAGAATGCACTGGTCCTCTAA
The DNA here is from genome assembly GCA_949786385.1 of Onychomys leucogaster. Classification (NCBI taxonomy): domain Eukaryota; kingdom Metazoa; phylum Chordata; class Mammalia; order Rodentia; family Cricetidae; genus Onychomys; species Onychomys leucogaster. Next base: position 66,693 of record CATKUP010000767.1, read on the forward strand.
CATCCAATGCTTGTCAGTTAAGATGAGAAACGTGTGAGCTTCGTGAAAGATGTAGTTGGTTTGAGCAGAAAAGTGACTGCCCTTACCTGAAACGAAGTCTTGCTTGTAGTAAGACACAGAGCCTGGGATTTAAGTCCATTTCTGAAGTCAAGCACACAGCATAGTTCTCATCCATGGATCACACTCTGCTTTAGAACAAGAAGCACGCTCTTGCTTTCTAGAGTCTCTAAAACAGCAGGAAACGTGAGTGTGCTGAGAAAAAAAGAACGGTGTTTCCTACACATATAGACCATATCTAGTACAACTCTGCTTCTGAAACTGTTACAAAGCACTGGTCCTATAACATCCAATGCTTGTCTGTTAAGATGAGAAATGTGTGAGCTCAGTGAACGATGTAGTTCGTTTGAGCTGAAAAGTGACTGCCCTTACCTGAAACGAAGTCTTGCTTGTAGGAAGACACAGAGCCTGGGATTTAACTCCATTTCTGAAAGGAAACACACAGCATAGTTCTCATCCATGGATCACACTCTGCTTTAGAGCGAGAAGCACACTCTTGCTTTGTAGAGTATCTAATACAGCAGGAAATCTGAGTGTGCCCAGAACAAAAGAACGGTGTTTCCTACACATATGGACCATATGTAGTCCAAATCTCCTTCTGAAACTGATACAAAGCACTTGTCCTGTAACATCCCATGGTTGTCAGTTTTGATGAGAAACGTGTGAGCTTCGTGAAGGATGTAGTTCCTTTGAGCAGAAAAGTGACAGCCCTTACCTGAAACGAAGTCTTGCTTGTAGGGATACTCAGAGCATGGGATTTAACTACATTTCTGAAGAGAAACACACAACATTGTCTCATCCATTGATCACACTCTGCTTTAGAACAAGAAGCACGCTCTTGCTTTCTAGAGTCTCTAAGACAGCAGGAAACATGAGTGTGCTGAGAAGAAAAGAACGGTGTTTCCTACACATACGGACCATATCTAGTCCAACTCTTCTTCTGAAAGTGATACAAAGCACTGGTCTGCTAACATCCAATGCTTGTCAGTTAAGATGAGAAACGTGGGAGCTCAGTGAACGATGTAGTTCGTTTGAGCTGAAAAGTGACTGCCCTTACCTGAAACGAAGTCTTGCTTGTAGGAAGACACAGAGCCTGGGATTTAACTCCATTCCCGAAGGGAAACACACAGCATAGTTCTCATTTATGGATCACACTCTGCTTTAGAGCGAGAAGCACACTCTTGCTTTCTAGGGTCTCTAATACAGTAGGAAATCTGAGTGTGCCCAGTACAAAAGAACGGTGTTTCCTACACATATGGACCATATCTATACCAACTCTTCTTCTGAAATTGATACGAAGCACTGGTCCTCTAACATCCAAAGCTTGTCAATTAAGATGAGAAACGCGTGAGCTTCGTGAATGATGTAGTTCATTTGAGCAGAAAAGTGACTGCCCTTACCTGAATTGAAGTCTTCCTTGTATGAAGACTCAGAGCCTGGGATTTAACTCCATTTCTGAAGTAAAACTCACAGCCGTGTAATCATCCATTGATCAAACTCTGCGTTAGAACAAGAAGCACGCTCTTGCTTTCTAGATTCTCTAAGACAGCAGGAAATGTGAGTGTGCTGAGAACAAAAGAACAGTGTTTCCTACCCTTACGGACATTATATAGTCCAACTCTGCATCTGAAACTGATACAAAGCACTGGTCCTCTAAAATCCAATGCTTGTCTGTTAAGATGAGAAACGTGTGAGCTTCGTGAATGATGTAGTTCGTTTGAGTGGAAAAGTGACTGCCCTTACCTGAAATGAAGTCTTGCCTGTAGGAAGACACAGAGTCTGGAATTTAACTCCATTTCTGAACGGAAACATACAGCATAGTTCTCATCCATAGTTCACACTCTGCTTTAGAGCGAGAAGCACGCTCTTGCTTTCTAAATTCTCTAAGACAACAGGAAACGTGCGTGTGCTGAGAACAAAAGAACGATGTTTCCTACACATACGGACCATATGTAGTCCAAATCTGCTTCTGAAACTGATACAAAGCACTGGTCCTCTAACATTCAATGCTTGTCAGTTAAGATGAGAAACGTGTGTGCTTAGTGAATGATGTAGTTCCTTTGAATTGAAAAGTGACTGCCCTTACCTGAAACGAAGTCTTGCTTGTAGTAAGACATAGAGCCTGGGATTTAAGTCCATTTCTGAAGGGAAACACACAGCATAGTTCTCATCCATGGATCACACTCTGCTTTAGAGCGAGAAGCACACTCTTGCTTTCTAGATTCTCTAATACACCAGGAAATCTGAGTGT
>CATKUP010000768.1:0-69000 GCA_949786385.1 Onychomys leucogaster
AGAGTTCTTTTGTTCTGAGCACACTCATGTTTCCCTCTGTATTAGAGACTATAGAAAGCAAGAGCATGCTTCTGATCTCAAGCAGACTGTGTTTCATGGATGAGAACTGTGCTGTGTGTTTCCCTTCAGAAACGGAGTTCAATGCCATGCTCTGTGTCTTCCTACAAGCAAGACTTCCTTTCAGGTAAATGCAGTCACTTTTCAGCTCAAACCAAGATACAAAGTTCACGAAGCTCACACGTTTCTCGCTCTGAACTGTAAAGCATTGTATGTTAGAAAGCCTGTGGTTTGTATCAGTTTCAGAAAGACAGTGGAACTAGATATGGTCAGTATGTATAGGAAACACAGTACTTTTCTTCTGAGCACACTCACGTTTCCTTCTGTATTAGAGACTCTAGAAAGCAAGAGCGAGCTTCTTGCTCTAAAGCAGAGTGTGTTTCATGGATGAGAACTGTGCTGTGTGTTTCCATTCAGAAATGGAGTTAACTGTCAGGCTCTGTGTCTTCCTACAAGCAAGACTTCTTTTCAGGTAGACGCAGTGTCTTTTCAGCTCAAATGTAGCTACATTGTTCACGGGCTCACACGTTTCTCGCTCTTAACTGAAAAGCATTGGATGTTAGAGGACCTGTGGTTTCTATCAGTTTCAGAAGCTGAGTTGAACTAGATATGGTCCGTGTGTGTAGAAAACACAGTTCTTTTGTTCTGAGCCCACTCACGTTTCCCTCTGTATTAGAGACTCTAGAAAGCAAGAGCATGCTTCTTGCTCTAAAGCAGAGTGTGTTTCATGGAAGAGAATTATGCTGTGTGTTTCCCTTCAGAAACGGAGTTCAATGCCAGGCTCTGTGTCTTCCTACAAGCAAGACTTCATTTCAGTTAAGCGCAGTCACTTTTCAGCTCAAAGGAAGCTACATTGTTAACGAAGCTCACATATTTCTCGCTCTTAACTGAAAAGCATTATATGATAGAGGACCTGTGGTTTGTATCAGTTTTAGAAACAGAGTTGAACTAGATATGGTCCGTGTGTGTAGGAAACACAGTTCTTTTCTTCTGAGCACACTCACGTTTCCCTCTGTATTAGAGACTCTAGAAAGCAAGAGCGTGCTTCTTGATCTAAAGCAGAGTGTGTTTCATGGATGAGAACTGTGCTGTGTGTTTCCCTTCAGAAACGGAGTTCAATGCCAGGCTCTGTGTCTTCCTACAAGCAAGACTTCATTTCAGGTAGACACAGTCACTTTTCAGCTCAAATGAAGCTACAATGTTCAGGAAGCTCACACGTTTCTCGCTCTGAACTGAAAAGCATTGGACGTTAGAATACCTGTGGTTTGTATCAGTTTCAGAAAGAGAGTTGAACTAGATATGGTCCGTGTGTGTAGGAAACACAGTTCTTTTCTTCTGAGCACACTCACGTTTCCCGCTGTATTAGAGACTCTAGAAAGCAAGAGCGTGCTTCTTGCTCTAAAGCAGAGTGTGTTTCATGGATGAGAACTGTGCTGTGTGTTTCCCTTAAGAAACGGAGTTCAATGCCAGGCTCTGTGTCTTCCTACAAGCAAGAATTCGTTTCAGGTAAACGCAGTCACTTTTCAGCTCAAATGAAGCTACAATGTTCAGGAAGCTCACACGTTTCTCGCTCTGAACTGAAAAGCATTGGATGTTAGAGGGCCTCTGGTTTGTATCAGTTTCAGAAACAGAGTTGAACTAGATGTGGTCCCAGTGTGTAGGAAACACAGGTCTTTTGTTCTGAGCACACTCACGTTTCCCTCAGTATTAGAGAATCTAGAAAGCAAGAGCGTGCTTCTTGCTCTAAAGCAGAGTGTGTTTCATTGATGAGAACTATGTTGTGTGTTACCTTTCCGAAATGGAGTTAAATGCCAGGCTCTGTGTCTTCCTACAAGCAAGAGTTCGTTTCAGGTAATCGCAGTCACTTTTCAGCACAAACAAAGCTACATTGTTCACTAAGCTCACATGTTTCTCGCTATGAAATGAAACGCATTGGATGTTAGAATACCTGTGGTTTGTATCATTTTTAGAAGCAGAGTTGAACTAGATAAGGTCCGTGTGTTTTGGAAACACAGTTCATTTCTTCTGAGCACAACTCACGTTTCCCTCTGTATTAGAGACTCTAGAAAGCAAGAGCGTGCTTCTTGCTCTAAAGCAGAATGTGTTTCATGGATGAGAACTGTGCTGTGTGTTTCCCTTTAGAAACGGAGTTCAATGCCAGGCTCTGTTTCTTCCTACAAGCAAGACTTCGTTTCAGGTAAACCCAGTCACTTTTCAGCTCAAACGAAGCTACATTGTTCACGAAGCTCACACGTTTCTCGCTCTGAAATGAAAAGCATTGGATGTTCGAGGACCTGTGGTTTGTATCAGTTTCAGTAGCAGAGGTGAACTAGATATGGTCCGTGTGTAGGAAACAGAGTTCTTTTGTTCTGAGCACACTCATGTTTCCCTCTGTATTAGAGACTATAGAAAGCAAGAGCATGCTTCTGATCTCAAGCAGAGTGTGTTTCATGGATGAGAACTGTGCTGTGTGTTTCCCTTCAGAAACGGAGTTCAATGCCATGTTCTGTGTCTTCCTACAAGCAAGACTTCTTTTCAGGTAAATGCAGTCACATTTCAGCTCAAACCAAGCTACAAAGTTCACGAAGCTCACACGTTTCTCGCTCTGAACTGTAAAACATTGTATGTTAGAAGGCCTGTGCTTTGTATCAGTTTCAGAAACAGAGTTGAACTAGATATGGTCAGTATGTGTAGGAAACACAGTACTTTTGTTCTGAGCACACTCACGTTTCCTTCTGTATTAGAGACTCTAGAAAACAAGAGCGAGCTTCTTGCTCTAAAGCAGAGTGTGTTTCATGGATGAGAACTGTGCTGTGTGTTTCCATTCAGAAATGGAGTTAACTGTCAGGCTCTGTGTCTTCCTACAAGCAAGACTTCTTTTCAGGTAGACGCAGTCACTTTTCAGCTCAAATGTAGCTACATTGTTCACGAAGCTCACACGTTTCTCGCTCTTAACTGAAAAGCATTGGATGTTAGAGGACCTGTGGTTTCTATCAGTTTCAGAAGCTGAGTTGAACTAGGTATGGTCCGTGTGTGTAGGAAACACAGTTCTTTTCTTCTGAGCACACTCACGTTTCCCTCTGTATTAGAGACTCTAGAAAGCAAGAGCGTGCTTCTTGCTCTAAAGCAGAGTGTGTTTCATGGATGAGAACTGTGCTGTGAGTTACCCTTCCGAAATGGAGTTAAGTGCCAGGCTCTGTGTCTTCCTACAAGCAAGAGTTCGTTTCAGGTAATCGCAGTCACTTTTCAGCACAAACGAAGCTACATTGTTCACTAAGCTCACGTTTCTCGCTATGAACTGAAACGCATTGGATGTTAGAATACCTGTGGTTTGTATCAGTTTCAGAAGCAGAGTCGAACTAGATATGGTCCATGTGTGTAGGAAACACAGTTCTTTTGTTCTGAGCACACTCACGTTTCCCTCAGTATTAGAGACTCTAGAAAGCAAGAGCGTGCTTCTTGCTCTAAAGCAGAGTGTGTTTCATGGATGAGAACTGTGCTGTGTGTTTCCCTTAAGAAACGGAGTTCAATGCCAGGCTCTGTGTCTTCCTACAAGCAAGAATTCGTTTCAGGTAAACGCAGTCACTTTTCAGCTCAAATGAAGCTACAATGTTCAGGAAGCTCACACGTTTCTCGCTCTGAACTGAAAAGCATTGGATGTTAGAGGGCCTCTGGTTTGTATCAGTTTCAGAAACAGAGTTGAACTAGATGTGGTCCGAGTGTGTAGCAAACACAGTTCTTTTGTTCTGAGCACACTCACGTTTCCCTCAGTATTAGAGACTCTAGAAAGCAAGAGCGTGCTTCTTGCTCTAAAGTAGAGTGTGTTTCATTGATGAGAACTATGCTGTGTGTTACCTTTCCGAAATGGAGTTAAATGCCAGGCTCTGTGTCTTCCTACAAGCAAGAGTTCGTTTCAGGTAATCGCAGTCACTTTTCAACACAAACAAAGCTACATTGTTCACTAAGCTCACATGTTTCTCGCTATGAACTGAAACGCATTGGATGTTAGAATACGTGTGGTTTGTATCAGTTTCAGAAGCAGAGTTGAACTAGATAAGGTCCGTGTGTTTAGGAAACACAGTTCATTTCTTCTGAGCACACTCACGTTTCCCTCTGTATTAGAGACTCTAGAAAGCAAGAGCATGCTTCTTGCTCTAAAGCAGAATGTGTTTCATGGATGAGAACTGTGCTGTGTGTTTCCCTTCAGAAACGGAGTTCAATGCCAGGCTCTGTTTCTTCCTACAAGAAAGACTTCGTTTCAGGTAAACCCAGTCAATTTTCAGCTCAAACGAAGCTACATTGTTCACGAAGCTCACACGTTTCTCGCTCTGAAATGAAAAGCATTGGATGTTCGAGGACCTGTGGTTTGTATCAGTTTCAGTAGCAGAGGTGAACTAGATATGGTCCGTGTGTAGGAAACAGAGTTCTTTTGTTCTGAGCACACTCATGTTTCCCTCTGTATTAGAGACTATAGAAAGCAAGAGCATGCTTCTGATCTCAACCAGAGTGTGTTTCATGGATGAGAACTGTGCTGTGTGTTTCCCTTCAGAAACGGAGTTCAATGCCATGCTCTGTGTCTTCCTACAAGCAAGACTTCCTTTCAGGTAAATGCAGTCACTTTTCAGCTCAAACCAAGATACAAAGTTCACGAAGCTCACACGTTTCTCGCTCTGAACTGTAAAGCATTGTATGTTAGAAAGCCTGTGGTTTGTATCAGTTTCAGAAAGACAGTGGAACTAGATATGGTCAGTATGTATAGGAAACACAGTACTTTTCTTCTGAGCACACTCACGTTTCCTTCTGTATTAGAGACTCTAGAAAGCAAGAGCGAGCTTCTTGCTCTAAAGCAGAGTGTGTTTCATGGATTAGAACTGTGCTGTGTGTTTCCATTCAGAAATGGAGTTAACTGTCAGGCTCTGTGTCTTCCTACAAGCAAGACTTCTTTTCAGGTAGACGCAGTCACTTTTCAGCTCAAATGTAGCTACATTGTTCACGAAGCTCACACGTTTCTCGCTCTTAACTGAAAAGCATTGGATGTTAGAGGACCTGTGGTTTCTATCAGTTTCAGAAGCTGAGTTGAACTAGGTATGGTCCGTGTGTGTAGGAAACACAGTTCTTTTCTTCTGAGCACACTCACGTTTCCCTCTGTATTAGAGACTCTAGAAAGCAAGAGCGTGCTTCTTGCTCTAAAGCAGAGTGTGTTTCATGGATGAGAACTGTGCTGTGAGTTACCCTTCCGAAATGGAGTTAAGTGCCAGGCTCTGTGTCTTCCTACAAGCAAGAGTTCGTTTCAGGTAATCGCAGTCACTTTTCAGCACAAACGAAGCTACATTGTTCACTAAGCTCACGTTTCTCGCTATGAACTGAAACGCATTGGATGTTAGAATACCTGTGGTTTGTATCAGTTTCAGAAGCAGAGTCGAACTAGATATGGTCCATGTGTGTAGGAAACACAGTTCTTTTGTTCTGAGCACACTCACGTTTCCCTCAGTATTAGAGACTCTAGAAAGCAAGAGCGTGCTTCTTGCTCTAAAGCAGAGTGTGTTTCATGGATGAGAACTGTGCTGTGTGTTTCCCTTAAGAAACGGAGTTCAATGCCAGGCTCTGTGTCTTCCTACAAGCAAGAATTCGTTTCAGGTAAACGCAGTCACTATTCAGCTCAAATGAAGCTACAATGTTCAGGAAGCTCACACGTTTCTCGCTCTGAACTGAAAAGCATTAGATGTTAGAGGGCCTCTGGTTTGTATCAGTTTCAGAAACAGAGTTGAACTAGATGTGGTCCGAGTGTGTAGCAAACACAGTTCTTTTGTTCTGAGCACACTCACGTTTCCCTCAGTATTAGAGACTCTAGAAAGCAAGAGCGTGCTTCTTGCTCTAAAGTAGAGTGTGTTTCATTGATGAGAACTATGCTGTGTGTTACCTTTCCGAAATGGAGTTAAATGCCAGGCTCTGTGTCTTCCTACAAGCAAGAGTTCGTTTCAGGTAATCGCAGTCACTTTTCAACACAAACAAAGCTACATTGTTCACTAAGCTCACATGTTTCTCGCTATGAACTGAAACGCATTGGATGTTAGAATACGTGTGGTTTGTATCAGTTTCAGAAGCAGAGTTGAACTAGATAAGGTCCGTGTGTTTAGGAAACACAGTTCATTTCTTCTGAGCACACTCACGTTTCCCTCTGTATTAGAGACTCTAGAAAGCAAGAGCATGCTTCTTGCTCTAAAGCAGAATGTGTTTCATGGATGAGAACTGTGCTGTGTGTTTCCCTTCAGAAACGGAGTTCAATGCCAGGCTCTGTTTCTTCCTACAAGAAAGACTTCGTTTCAGGTAAACCCAGTCACTTTTCAGCTCAAACGAAGCTACATTGATCACGAAGCTCACACGTTTCTCGCTCTGAAATGAAAAGCATTGGATGTTCGAGGACCTGTGGTTTGTATCAGTTTCAGTAGCAGAGTTGAACTAGATATGGTCCGTGTGTAGGAAACAGAGTTCTTTTGTTCTGAGCACACTCATGTTTCCCTCTGTATTAGAGACTATAGAAAGCAAGAGCATGCTTCTGATCTCAAGCAGACTGTGTTTCATGGATGAGAACTGTGCTGTGTGTTTCCCTTCAGAAACGGAGTTCAATGCCATGCTCTGTGTCTTCCTACAAGCAAGACTTCCTTTCAGGTAAATGCAGTCACTTTTCAGCTCAAACCAAGATACAAAGTTCACGAAGCTCACACGTTTCTCGCTCTGAACTGTAAAGCATTGTATGTTAGAAAGCCTGTGGTTTGTATCAGTTTCAGAAAGACAGTGGAACTAGATATGGTCAGTATGTATAGGAAACACAGTACTTTTCTTCTGAGCACACTCACGTTTCCTTCTGTATTAGAGACTCTAGAAAGCAAGAGCGAGCTTCTTGCTCTAAAGCAGAGTGTGTTTCATGGATGAGAACTGTGCTGTGTGTTTCCATTCAGAAATGGAGTTAACTGTCAGGCTCTGTGTCTTCCTACAAGCAAGACTTCTTTTCAGGTAGACGCAGTGTCTTTTCAGCTCAAATGTAGCTACATTGTTCACGAAGCTCACACGTTTCTCGCTCTTAACTGAAAAGCATTGGATGTTAGAGGACCTGTGGTTTCTATCAGTTTCAGAAGCTGAGTTGAACTAGATATGGTCCGTGTGTGTAGAAAACACAGTTCTTTTGTTCTGAGCCCACTCACGTTTCCCTCTGTATTAGAGACTCTAGAAAGCAAGAGCATGCTTCTTGCTCTAAAGCAGAGTGTGTTTCATGGAAGAGAATTATGCTGTGTGTTTCCCTTCAGAAACGGAGTTCAATGCCAGGCTCTGTGTCTTCCTACAAGCAAGACTTCATTTCAGTTAAGCGCAGTCACTTTTCAGCTCAAAGGAAGCTACATTGTTAACGAAGCTCACATATTTCTCGCTCTTAACTGAAAAGCATTATATGATAGAGGACCTGTGGTTTGTATCAGTTTCAGAAACAGAGTTGAACTAGATATGGTCCGTGTGTGTAGGAAACACAGTTCTTTTCTTCTGAGCACACTCACGTTTCCCTCTGTATTAGAGACTCTAGAAAGCAAGAGCGTGCTTCTTGATCTAAAGCAGAGTGTATTTCATGGATGAGAACTGTGCTGTGTGTTTCCCTTCAGAAACGGAGTTCAATGCCAGGCTCTGTGTCTTCCTACAAGCAAGACTTCATTTCAGGTAGACACAGTCACTTTTCAGCTCAAATGAAGCTACAATGTTCAGGAAGCTCACACGTTTCTCGCTCTGAACTGAAAAGCATTGGACGTTAGAATACCTGTGGTTTGTATCAGTTTCAGAAAGAGAGTTGAACTAGATATGGTCCGTGTGTGTAGGAAACACAGTTCTTTTCTTCTGAGCACACTCACGTTTCCCGCTGTATTAGAGACTCTAGAAAGCAAGAGCGTGCTTCTTGCTCTAAAGCAGAGTGTGTTTCATGGATGAGAACTGTGCTGTGTGTTTCCCTTAAGAAACGGAGTTCAATGCCAGGCTCTGTGTCTTCCTACAAGCAAGAATTCGTTTCAGGTAAACACAGTCACTTTTCAGCTCAAATGAAGCTACAATGTTCAGGAAGCTCACACGTTTCTCGCTCTGAACTGAAAAGCATTGGATGTTAGAGGGCCTCTGGTTTGTATCAGTTTCAGAAACAGAGTTGAACTAGATGTGGTCCCAGTGTGTAGGAAACACAGGTCTTTTGTTCTGAGCACACTCACGTTTCCCTCAGTATTAGAGAATCTAGAAAGCAAGAGCGTGCTTCTTGCTCTAAAGCAGAGTGTGTTTCATTGATGAGAACTATGTTGTGTGTTACCTTTCCGAAATGGAGTTAAATGCCAGGCTCTGTGTCTTCCTACAAGCAAGAGTTCGTTTCAGGTAATCGCAGTCACTTTTCAGCACAAACAAAGCTACATTGTTCACTAAGCTCACATGTTTCTCGCTATGAAATGAAACGCATTGGATGTTAGAATACCTGTGGTTTGTATCATTTTTAGAAGCAGAGTTGAACTAGATAAGGTCCGTGTGTTTTGGAAACACAGTTCATTTCTTCTGAGCACAACTCACGTTTCCCTCTGTATTAGAGACTCTAGAAAGCAAGAGCGTGCTTCTTGCTCTAAAGCAGAATGTGTTTCATGGATGAGAACTGTGCTGTGTGTTTCCCTTTAGAAACGGAGTTCAATGCCAGGCTCTGTGTCTTCCTACAAGCAAGAATTCTTTTCAGGTAAACGCAGTCACTTTTCAGCTCAAATGAAGCTACAATGTTCAGGAAGCTCACACGTTTCTCGCTCTGAACTGAAAAGCATTGGATGTTAGAGGGCCTCTGGTTTGTATCAGTTTCAGAAACAGAGTTGAACTAGATGTGGTCCGAGTGTGTAGGAAACACAGGTCTTTTGTTCTGAGCACACTCACGTTTCCCTCAGTATTAGAGAATCTAGAAAGCAAGAGCGTGCTTCTTGCTCTAAAGCAGAGTGTGTTTCATTGATGAGAACTATGTTGTGTGTTACCTTTCCGAAATGGAGTTAAATGCCAGGCTCTGTGTCTTCCTACAAGCAAGAGTTCGTTTCAGGTAATCGCAGTCACTTTTCAGCACAAACAAAGCTACATTGTTCACTAAGCTCACATGTTTCTCGCTATGAAATGAAACGCATTGGATGTTAGAATACCTGTGGTTTGTATCATTTTTAGAAGCAGAGTTGAACTAGATAAGGTCCGTGTGTTTTGGAAACACAGTTCATTTCTTCTGAGCACACTCACGTTTCCCTCAGTATTAGAGACTCTAGAAAGCAAGAGCGTGCTTCTTGCTCTAAAGCAGAATGTGTTTCATGGATGAGAACTGTGCTGTGTGTTTCCCTTTAGAAACGGAGTTCAATGCCAGGCTCTGTGTCTTCCTACAAGCAAGACTTCGTTTCAGGTAAACCCAGTCACTTTTCAACTCAAACGAAGCTACATTGTTCACGAAGCTCACACGTTTCTCGCTCTGAAATGAAAAGCATTGGATGTTCGAGGACCTGTGGTTTGTATCAGTTTCAGTAGCAGAGGTGAACTAGATATGGTCCGTGTGTGTAGGAAACACAGTTCTTTTCTTCTGAGCACACTCACGTTTCCCTCTGTATTAGAGACTCTAGAAAGCAAGAGCGTGCTTCTTGCTCTAAAGCAGAGTGTGTTTCATGGATGAGAACTGTGCTGTGTGTTTCCCTTCAGAAACGGAGTTCAATGCCATGTTCTGTGTCTTCCTACAAGCAAGACTTCTTTTCAGGTAAATGCAGTCACATTTCAGCTCAAACCAAGCTACAAAGTTCACGAAGCTCACACGTTTCTCGCTCTGAACTGTAAAACATTGTATGTTAGAAGGCCTGTGGTTTGTATCAGTTTCAGAAACAGAGTTGAACTAGATATGGTCAGTATGTGTAGGAAACACAGTACTTTTGTTCTGAGCACACTCACGTTTCCTTCTGTATTAGAGACTCTAGAAAACAAGAGCGAGCTTCTTGCTCTAAAGCAGAGTGTGTTTCATGGATGAGAACTGCGCTGTGTGTTTCCCTTCAGAAATGGAGTTAACTGTCAGGCCCTGTGTCTTCCTACAAGCAAGACTTCCTTTCAGTTAAACGCAGTCACTTTTCAGCTCAAATGTAGCTACATTGTTCACGAAGCTCAAACGTTTCTCGCTCTTAACTGAAAAGCATTGGATGTTAGAGGACCTGTGGTTTCTGTCAGTTTCAGAAGCAGAGTTTAACTAGATATGGTCCGTGTGTGTAGGAAACACAGTTCTTTTGTTCTGAGCACACTCACGTTTCCCTCTGTATTAGAGACTCTAGAAAGCAAGAGCATGCTTCTTGCTCTAAAGCAGAGTGTGTTTCATGGAAGAGAATTGTGCTGTGTGTTTCCCTTCAGAAACGGAGTTCAATGCCAGGCTCTGTGTCTTCCTACAAGCAAGACCTCGTTTCAGTTAAGCGCAGTCACTTTTCAGCTCAAAGGAAGCTACATTGTTCACGAAGCTCACATATTTCTCGCTCTTAACTGAAAAGCATTGGATGTTAGAGGACCTGTGGTTTGTATCAGTTTCAGTAGCAGAGTTGAACTAGATATGGTCTGTGTGTAGGAAACAGAGTTCTTTTGTTCTGAGCACACTCATGTTTCCCTCTGTATTAGAGACTATAGAAAGCAAGAGCATGCTTCTGATCTCAAGCAGACTGTGTTTCATGGATGACAACTGTGCTGTGTGTTTCCCTTCAGAAACGGAGTTCAATGCCATGCTCTGTGTCTTCCTACAAGCAAGACTTCCTTTCAGGTAAATGCAGTCACTTTTCAGCTCAAACCAAGATACAAAGTTCACGAAGCTCACACGTTTCTCGCTCTGAACTGTAAAGCATTGTATGTTAGAAAGCCTGTGGTTTGTATCAGTTTCAGAAAGACAGTGGAACTAGATATGGTCAGTATGTATAGGAAACACAGTACTTTTCTTCTGAGCACACTCACGTTTCCTTCTGTATTAGAGACTCTAGAAAGCAAGAGCGAGCTTCTTGCTCTAAAGCACAGTGTGTTTCATGGATGAGAACTGTGCTGTGTGTTTCCATTCAGAAATGGAGTTAACTGTCAGGCTCTGTGTCTTCCTACAAGCAAGACTTCTTTTCAGGTAGACGCAGTCACTTTTCAGCTCAAATGTAGCTACATGGTTCACGAAGCTCACACGTTTCTCGCTCTTAACTGAAAAGCATTGGATGTTAGAGGACCTGTGGTTTCTATCAGTTTCAGAAGCTGAGTTGAACTAGATATGGTCCGTGTGTGTAGAAAACACAGTTCTTTTGTTCTGAGACCACTCACGTTTCCCTCTGTATTAGAGACTCTAGAAAGCAAGAGCATGCTTCTTGCTCTAAAGCAGAGTGTGTTTCATGGAAGAGAATTATGCTGTGTGTTTCCCTTCAGAAACGGAGTTCAATGCCAGGCTCTGTGTCTTCCTACAAGCAAGACTTCGTTTCAGTTAAGCGCAGTCACTTTTCAGCTCAAAGGAAGCTACATTGTTAACGAAGCTCACATATTTCTCGCTCTTAACTGAAAAGCATTGGATGATAGAGGACCTGTGGTTTGTATCAGTTTCAGAAAGAGAGTTGAACTAGATATGGTCCGTGTGTGTAGGAAACACAGTTCTTTTCTTCTGAGCACAGTCACGTTTCCCTCTGTATTAGAGACTCTAGAAAGCAAGAGCGTGCTTCTTGATCTAAAGCAGAGTGTGTTTCATGGATGAGAACTGTGCTGTGTGTTTCCCTTCAGAAACGGAGTTCAATGCCAGGCTCTGTGTCTTCCTACAAGCAAGACTTCATTTCAGGTAGACACAGTCACTTTTCAGCTCAAATAAAGCTACAATGTTCAGGAAGCTCACACGTTTCTCGCTCTGAACTGAAAAGCATTGGACGTTAGAATACCTGTGGTTTGTATCAGTTTCAGAAAGAGAGTTGAACTAGATATGGTCCGTGTGTGTAGGAAACACAGTTCTTTTCTTCTGAGCACACTCACGTTTCCCTCTGTATTAGAGACTCTAGAAAGCAAGAGCGTGCTTCTTGCTCTAAAGCAGAGTGTGTTTCATGGATGAGAACTGTGCTGTGTGTTTCCCTTAAGAAACGGAGTTCAATGCCAGGCTCTGTGTCTTCCTACAAGCAAGAATTCGTTTCAGGTAAACGCAGTCACTTTTCAGCTCAAATGAAGCTACAATGTTCAGGAAGCTCACACGTTTCTCGCTCTGAACTGAAAAGCATTGGATGTTAGAGGGCCTCTGGTTTGTATCAGTTTCAGAAACAGAGTTGAACTAGATGTGGTCCGAGTGTGTAGGAAACACAGGTCTTTTGTTCTGAGCACACTCACGTTTCCCTCAGTATTAGAGAATCTAGAAAGCAAGAGCGTGCTTCTTGCTCTAAAGCAGAGTGTGTTTCATTGATGAGAACTATGTTGTGTGTTACCTTTCCGAAATGGAGTTAAATGCCAGGCTCTGTGTCTTCCTACAAGCAAGAGTTCGTTTCAGGTAATCGCAGTCACTTTTCAGCACAAACAAAGCTACATTGTTCACTAAGCTCACATGTTTCTCGCTATGAAATGAAACGCATTGGATGTTAGAATACCTGTGGTTTGTATCATTTTTAGAAGCAGAGTTGAACTAGATAAGGTCCGTGTGTTTTGGAAACACAGTTCATTTCTTCTGAGCACACTCACGTTTCCCTCTGTATTAGAGACTCTAGAAAGCAAGAGCGTGCTTCTTGCTCTAAAGCAGAATGTGTTTCATGGATGAGAACTGTGCTGTGTGTTTCCCTTTAGAAACGGAGTTCAATGCCAGGCTCTGTGTCTTCCTACAAGCAAGACTTCGTTTCAGGTAAACCCAGTCACTTTTCAGCTCAAACGAAGCTACATTGTTCACGAAGCTCACACGTTTCTCGCTCTGAAATGAAAAGCATTGGATGTTCGAGGACCTGTGGTTTGTATCAGTTTCAGTAGCAGAGGTGAACTAGATATGGTCCGTGTGTGTAGGAAACACAGTTCTTTTCTTCTGAGCACACTCACGTTTCCCTCTGTATTAGAGACTCTAGAAAGCAAGAGCGTGCTTCTTGCTCTAAAGCAGAGTGTGTTTCATGGATGAGAACTGTGCTGTGTGTTTCCCTTCAGAAACGGAGTTCAATGCCATGTTCTGTGTCTTCCTACAAGCAAGACTTCTTTTCAGGTAAATGCAGTCACATTTCAGCTCAAACCAAGCTACAAAGTTCACGAAGCTCACACGTTTCTCGCTCTGAACTGTAAAACATTGTATGTTAGAAGGCCTGTGGTTTGTATCAGTTTCAGAAACAGAGTTGAACTAGATATGGTCAGTATGTGTAGGAAACACAGTACTTTTGTTCTGAGCACACTCACGTTTCCTTCTGTATTAGAGACTCTAGAAAACAAGAGCGAGCTTCTTGCTCTAAAGCAGAGTGTGTTTCATGGATGAGAACTGCGCTGTGTGTTTCCCTTCAGAAATGGAGTTAACTGTCAGGCCCTGTGTCTTCCTACAAGCAAGACTTCCTTTCAGTTAAACGCAGTCACTTTTCAGCTCAAATGTAGCTACATTGTTCACGAAGCTCAAACGTTTCTCGCTCTTAACTGAAAAGCATTGGATGTTAGAGGACCTGTGGTTTCTGTCAGTTTCAGAAGCAGAGTTTAACTAGATATGGTCCGTGTGTGTAGGAAACACAGTTCTTTTGTTCTGAGCACACTCACGTTTCCCTCTGTATTAGAGACTCTAGAAAGCAAGAGCATGCTTCTTGCTCTAAAGCAGAGTGTGTTTCATGGAAGAGAATTGTGCTGTGTGTTTCCCTTCAGAAACGGAGTTCAATGCCAGGCTCTGTGTCTTCCTACAAGCAAGACCTCGTTTCAGTTAAGCGCAGTCACTTTTCAGCTCAAAGGAAGCTACATTGTTCACGAAGCTCACATATTTCTCGCTCTTAACTGAAAAGCATTGGATGTTAGAGGACCTGTGGTTTGTATCAGTTTCAGAAACAGAGTTGAACTAGATATGGTCCGTGTGTGTAGGAAACACAGTTCTTTTCTTCTGAGCACACTCACGTTTCCCTCTGTATTAGAGACTCTAGAAAGCAAGAGCGTGCTTCTTGCTCTAAAGCAGAGTGTGTTTCATGGATGAGAACTGTGCTGTGTGTTTCCCTTCAGAAACGGACTTCAATGCCAGGCTCTGTGTCTTCCTACAAGCAAGACTTCATTTCAGGTAGACACAGTCACTTTTCAGCTCAAATGAAGCTACAATGTTCAGGAAGCTCACACGTTTCTCGCTCTGAACTGAAAAGCATTGGATGTTAGAATACCTGTGGTTTGTATCAGTTTCAGAAACAGAGTTGAACTAGATATGGTCCGTGTGTGTAGGAAACACAGTACTTTGGTTCTGAGCACACTCACGTTTCCTTCTGTATTAGAGACTCTAGAAAGCAAGAGCGTGCTTCTTGCTCAAAAGCAGAGTGTGTTTCATGGATGAGAACTGTGCTGTGAGTTACCCTTCCGAAATGGAGTTAAGTGCCAGGCTCTGTGTCTTCCTACAAGCAAGAGTTCGTTTCAGGTAATCGCAGTCACTTTTCAGCACAAACGAAGCTACATTGTTCACTAAGCTCACGTTTCTCGCTATGAACTGAAACGCATTGGATGTTAGAATACCTGTGGTTTGTATCAGTTTCAGAAGCAGAGTCGAACTAGATATGGTCCATGTGTGTAGGAAACACAGTTCTTTTGTTCTGAGCACACTCACGTTTCCCTCAGTATTAGAGACTCTAGAAAGCAAGAGCGTGCTTCTTGCTCTAAAGCAGAGTGTGTTTCATGGATGAGAACTGTGCTGTGTGTTTCCCTTAAGAAACGGAGTTCAATGCCAGGCTCTGTGTCTTCCTACAAGCAAGAATTCGTTTCAGGTAAACGCAGTCACTTTTCAGCTCAAATGAAGCTACAATGTCCAGGAAGCTCACACGTTTCTCGCTCTGAACTGAAAAGCATTGGATGTTAGAGGGCCTCTGGTTTGTATCAGTTTCAGAAACAGAGTTGAACTAGATGTGGTCCAAGTGTGTAGCAAACACAGTTCTTTTGTTCTGAGCACACTCACGTTTCCCTCAGTATTAGAGACTCTAGAAAGCAAGAGCGTGCTTCTTGCTCTAAAGTAGAGTGTGTTTCATTGATGAGAACTATGCTGTGTGTTACCTTTCCGAAATGGAGTTAAATGCCAGGCTCTGTGTCTTCCTACAAGCAAGAGTTCGTTTCAGGTAATCGCAGTCACTTTTCAACACAAACAAAGCTACATTGTTCACTAAGCTCACATGTTTCTCGCTATGAACTGAAACGCATTGGATGTTAGAATACGTGTGGTTTGTATCAGTTTCAGAAGCAGAGTTGAACTAGATAAGGTCCGTGTGTTTAGGAAACACAGTTCATTTCTTCTGAGCACACTCACGTTTCCCTCTGTATTAGAGACTCTAGAAAGCAAGAGCGTGCTTCTTGCTCTAAAGCAGAATGTGTTTCATGGATGAGAACTGTGCTGTGTGTTTCCCTTCAGAAACGGAGTTCAATGCCAGGCTCTGTTTCTTCCTACAAGAAAGACTTCGTTTCAGGTAAACCCAGTCACTTTTCAGCTCAAATGAAGCTACATTGTTCACGAAGCTCACACGTTTCTCGCTCTGAAATGAAAAGCATTGGATGTTCGAGGACCTGTGGTTTGTATCAGTTTCAGTAGCAGAGTTGAACTAGATATGGTCCGTGTGTAGGAAACAGAGTCCTTTTGTTCTGAGCACACTCATGTTTCCCTCTGTATTAGAGACTATAGAAAGCAAGAGCATGCTTCTGATCTCAAGCAGACTGTGTTTCATGGATGAGAACTGTGCTGTGTGTTTCCCTTCAGAAACGGAGTTCAATGCCATGCTCTGTGTCTTCCTACAAGCAAGACTTCCTTTCAGGTAAATGCAGTCACTTTTCAGCTCAAACCAAGATACAAAGTTCACGAAGCTCACACGTTTCTCGCTCTGAACTGTAAAGCATTGTATGTTAGGAAGCCTGTGGTTTGTATCAGTTTCAGAAAGACAGTGGAACTAGATATGGTCAGTATGTATAGGAAACACAGTACTTTTCTTCTGAGCACACTCACGTTTCCTTCTGTATTAGAGACTCTAGAAAGCAAGAGCGAGCTTCTTGCTCTAAAGCAGAGTGTGTTTCATGGATGAGAACTGTGCTGTGTGTTTCCATTCAGAAATGGAGTTAACTGTCAGGCTCTGTGTCTTCCTACAAGCAAGACTTCTTTTCAGGTAGACGCAGTCACTTTTCAGCTCAAATGTAGCTACATTGTTCACGAAGCTCACACGTTTCTCGCTCTTAACTGAAAAGCATTGGATGTTAGAGGACCTGTGGTTTCTATCAGTTTCAGAAGCTGAGTTGAACTAGGTATGGTCCGTGTGTGTAGGAAACACAGTTCTTTTCTTCTGAGCACACTCACGTTTCCCTCTGTATTAGAGACTCTAGAAAGCAAGAGCGTGCTTCTTGCTCTAAAGCAGAGTGTGTTTCATGGATGAGAACTGTGCTGTGTGTTTCCCTTCAGAAACGGACTTCAATGCCAGGCTCTGTGTCTTCCTACAAGCAAGACTTCATTTCAGGTAGACACAGTCACTTTTCAGCTCAAATGAAGCTACAATGTTCAGGAAGCTCACACGTTTCTCGCTCTGAACTGAAAAGCATTGGATGTTAGAATACCTGTGGTTTGTATCAGTTTCAGAAACAGAGTTGAACTAGATATGGTCCGTGTGTGTAGGAAACACAGTACTTTGGTTCTGAGCACACTCACGTTTCCTTCTGTATTAGAGACTCTAGAAAGCAAGAGCGTGCTTCTTGCTCAAAAGCAGAGTGTGTTTCATGGATGAGAACTGTGCTGTGAGTTACCCTTCCGAAATGGAGTTAAGTGCCAGGCTCTGTGTCTTCCTACAAGGAAGAGTTCGTTTCAGGTAATCGCAGTCACTTTTCAGCACAAACGAAGCTACATTGTTCACTAAGCTCACGTTTCTCGCTATGAACTGAAACGCATTGGATGTTAGAATACCTGTGGTTTGTATCAGTTTCAGAAGCAGAGTCGAACTAGATATGGTCCATGTGTGTAGGAAACACAGTTCTTTTGTTCTGAGCACACTCACGTTTCCCTCAGTATTAGAGACTCTAGAAAGCAAGAGCGTGCTTCTTGCTCTAAAGCAGAGTGTGTTTCATGGATGAGAACTGTGCTGTGTGTTTCCCTTAAGAAACGGAGTTCAATGCCAGGCTCTGTGTCTTCCTACAAGCAAGAATTCGTTTCAGGTAAAGGCAGTCACTTTTCAGCTCAAATGAAGCTACAATGTTCAGGAAGCTCACACGTTTCTCGCTCTGAACTGAAAAGCATTGGATGTTAGAGGGCCTCTGGTTTGTATCAGTTTCAGAAACAGAGTTGAACTAGATGTGGTCCGAGTGTGTAGCAAACACAGTTCTTTTGTTCTGAGCACACTCACGTTTCCCTCAGTATTAGAGACTCTAGAAAGCAAGAGCGTGCTTCTTGCTCTAAAGTAGAGTGTGTTTCATTGATGAGAACTATGCTGTGTGTTACCTTTCCGAAATGGAGTTAAATGCCAGGCTCTGTGTCTTCCTACTAGCAAGAGTTCGTTTCAGGTAATCGCAGTCACTTTTCAACACAAACAAAGCTACATTGTTCACTAAGCTCACATGTTTCTCGCTATGAACTGAAACGCATTGGATGTTAGAATACGTGTGGTTTGTATCAGTTTCAGAAGCAGAGTTGAACTAGATAAGGTCCGTGTGTTTAGGAAACACAGTTCATTTCTTCTGAGCACACTCACGTTTCCCTCTGTATTAGAGACTCTAGAAAGCAAGAGCATGCTTCTTGCTCTAAAGCAGAATGTGTTTCATGGATGAGAACTGTGCTGTGTGTTTCCCTTCAGAAACGGAGTTCAATGCCAGGCTCTGTTTCTTCCTACACGAAAGACTTCGTTTCAGGTAAACCCAGTCACTTTTCAGCTCAAACGAAGCTACATTGTTCACGAAGCTCACACGTTTCTCGCTCTGAAATGAAAAGCATTGGATGTTCGAGGACCTGTGGTTTGTATCAGTTTCAGTAGAAGAGTTGAACTAGATATGGTCCGTGTGTAGGAAACAGAGTTCTTTTGTTCTGAGCACACTCATGTTTCCCTCTGTATTAGAGACTATAGAAAGCAAGAGCATGCTTCTGATCTCAAGCAGACTGTGTTTCATGGATGAGAACTGTGCTGTGTGTTTCCCTTCAGAAACGGAGTTCAATGCCATGCTCTGTGTCTTCCTACAAGCAAGACTTCCTTTCAGGTAAATGCAGTCACTTTTCAGCTCAAACCAAGATACAAAGTTCACGAAGCTCACACGTTTCTCGCTCTGAACTGTAAAGCATTGTATGTTAGAAAGCCTGTGGTTTGTATCAGTTTCAGAAAGACAGTGGAACTAGATATGGTCAGTATGTATAGGAAACACAGTACTTTTCTTCTGAGCACACTCACGTTTCCTTCTGTATTAGAGACTCTAGAAAGCAAGAGCGAGCTTCTTGCTCTAAAGCAGAATGTGTTTCATGGATGAGAACTGTGCTGTGTGTTTCCATTCAGAAATGGAGTTAACTGTCAGGCTCTGTGTCTTCCTACAAGCAAGACTTCTTTTCAGGTAGACGCAGTCACTTTTCAGCTCAAATGTAGCTACATTGTTCACGAAGCTCACACGTTTCTCGCTCTTAACTGAAAAGCATTGGATGTTAGAGGACCTGTGGTTTCTATCAGTTTCAGAAGCTGAGTTGAACTAGATATGGTCCGTGTGTGTAGAAAACACAGTTCTTTTGTTCTGAGCCCACTCACGTTTCCCTCAATATTAGAGACTCTAGAAAGCAAGAGCGTGCTTCTTGCTCTAAAGCAGAGTGTGTTTAATGGATGAGAACTGTGCTGTGTGTTTCCCTTAAGAAAGGGAGTTCAATGCCAGGCTCTGTGTCTTCCTACAAGCAAGAGTTCGTTTCAGGTAATCGCAGTCACTTTTCAGCACAAAAGAAACTACATTGTTCACGAAGCTCACACGTTTCTCGCTCTTAACTGAAAAGTATTGGATGTTAGAGGACCTGTGCTTTCTATCAGTTTCAGAAGCAGAGTTTAACTAGATATGGTCCGTGTGTGTAGGAAACACAGTTCTTTTGTTCTGAGCACACTCACGTTTCCCTCTGTATTAGGGACTCTAGAAAGCAAGAGCATGCTTCTTGCTCTAAAGCAGAGTGTGTTTCATGGATGAGAACTGTGCTGTGTGTTTCCCTTCAGAAACGGACTTCAATGCCAGGCTCTGTGTCTTCCTACAAGCAAGACTTCATTTCAGGTAGACACAGTCACTTTTCAGCTCAAATGAAGCTACAATGTTCAGGAAGCTCACACGTTTCTCGCTCTGAACTGAAAAGCATTGGATGTTAGAATACCTGTGGTTTGTATCAGTTTCAGAAACAGAGTTGAACTAGATATGGTCCGTGTGTGTAGGAAACACAGTACTTTGGTTCTGAGAACACTCACGTTTCCTTCTGTATTAGAGACTCTAGAAAGCAAGAGCGTGCTTCTTGCTCAAAAGCAGAGTGTGTTTCATGGATGAGAACTGTGCTGTGTGTTACCCTTCCGAAATGGAGTTAAGTGCCAGGCTCTGTGTCTTCCTACAAGCAAGAGTTCGTTTCAGGTAATCGCAGTCACTTTTCAGCACAAACGAAACTACATTGTTCACTAAGCTCACGTTTCTCGCTATGAACTGAAACGCATTGGATGTTAGAATACCTGTGGTTTGTATCAGTTTCAGAAGCAGAGTCGAACTAGATATGGTCCATGTGTGTAGGAAACACACTTCTTTTGTTCTGAGCACACTCACGTTTCCCTCAGTATTAGAGACTCTAGAAAGCAAGAGCGTGCTTCTTGCTCTAAAGCAGAATGTGTTTCATGGATGAGAACTGTGCTGTGTGTTTCCCTTCAGAAACGGAGTTCAATGCCAGGCTCTGTGTCTTCCTACAAGCAAGACTTCGTTTCAGGTAAACCCAGTCACTTTTCAGCTCAAACGAAGCTACATTGTTCACGAAGCTCACACGTTTCTCGCTCTGAAATGAAAAGCATTGGATGTTCGAGGACCTGTGGTTTGTATCAGTTTCAGTAGCAGAGTTGAACTAGATATGGTCCGTGTGTAGGAAACAGAGTTCTTTTGTTCTGAGCACACTCATGTTTCCCTCTGTATTAGAGACTATAGAAAGCAAGAGCATGCTTTTGATCTCAAGCAGACTGTGTTTCATGGATGAGAACTGTGCTGTGTGTTTCCCTACAGAAACGGAGTTCAATGCCAGGCTCTGTGTCTTCCTACAAGCAGGACTTCATTTCAGGTAGACACAGTCACTTTTCAGCTCAAATGAAGCTACAATGTTCAGGAAGCTCACACGTTTCTCATTCTGAACTGAAAAGCATTGGATGTTAGAATACCTGTGGTTTGTATCAGTTTCAGAAACAGAGTTGAACTAGATATGGTCCGTGTGTGTAGGAAACACAGTACTTTGGTTCTGAGCACACTCACGTTTCCTTCTGTATTAGAGACTCTAGAAAGCAAGAGCGTGCTTCTTGCTCAAAAGCAGAGTGTGTTTCATGGATGAGAACTGTGCTGTGTGTTACCCTTCCGAAATGGAGTTAAGTGCCAGGCTCTGTGTCTTCCTAAAAGCAAGAGTTCGTTCCAGGTAATCGCAGTCACTTTTCAGCACAAACGAACCTACATTGTTCACTAAGCTCACGTTTCTCGCTATGAACTGAAACGCATTGGATGTTAGAATACCTGTGGTTTGTATCAGTTTCAGAAGCAGAGTTGAACTAGATAAGGTCCGTGTGTTTAGGAAACGCAGTTCATTTCTTCTGAGCACACTCACGTTTCCCTCTGTATTAGAGACTCTAGAAAGCAAGAGCGTGATTCTTGCTCTAAAGCAGAGTGTGTTTCATGGATGAGAACTGTGCTGTGTGTTTCCCTGCAGAAACGGAGTTCAATGCCAAGCTCTGTGTCTTCCTACAAGCAAGAATTCGTTTCAGGTAAACGCAGTCACTTTTCAGCTCAAATGAAGCTACATTGTTCATGAAGCTCACACGTTTCTCGCTCTGAAATGAAAAGCATTGGATGTTCGAGGACCTGTGGTTTGTATCAGTTTCAGTAGCAGAGTTGAACTAGATATGGTCCGTGTGTAGGAAACAGAGTTCTTTTGTTCTGAGCACACTCATGTTTCCCTCTGTATTAGAGACTATAGAAAGCAAGAGCGTGCTTCTTGCTCAAAAGCAGAGTGTGTTTCATGGATGAGAACTGTGCTGTGTGTTACCCTTCCGAAATGGAGTTAAGTGCCAGGCTCTGTGTCTTCCTACAAGCAAGAGTTCGTTTCAGGTAATCGCAGTCACTTTTCAGCACAAACGAAGCTACATTGTTCACTAAGCTCACGTTTCTCGCTATGAACTGAAACGCATTGGATGTTAGAATACCTGTGGTTTGTATCAGTTTCAGAAGCAGAGTCGAACTAGATATGGTCCATGTGTGTAGGAAACACACTTCTTTTGTTCTGAGCACACTCACGTTTCCCTCAGTATTAGAGACTCTAGAAAGCAAGAGCGTGCTTCTTGCTCTAAAGCAGAATGTGTTTCATGGATGAGAACTGTGCTGTGTGTTTCCCTTCAGAAACGGAGTTCAATGCCAGGCTCTGTGTCTTCCTACAAGCAAGACTTCGTTTCAGGTAAACCCAGTCACTTTTCAGCTCAAACGAAGCTACATTGTTCACGAAGCTCACACGTTTCTCGCTCTGAAATGAAAAGCATTGGATGTTCGAGGACCTGTGGTTTGTATCAGTTTCAGTAGCAGAGTTGAACTAGATATGGTCCGTGTGTAGGAAACAGAGTTCTTTTGTTCTGAGCACACTCATGTTTCCCTCTGTATTAGAGACTATAGAAAGCAAGAGCATGCTTTTGATCTCAAGCAGACTGTGTTTCATGGATGAGAACTGTGCTGTGTGTTTCCCTACAGAAACGGAGTTCAATGCCAGGCTCTGTGTCTTCCTACAAGCAGGACTTCATTTCAGGTAGACACAGTCACTTTTCAGCTCAAATGAAGCTACAATGTTCAGGAAGCTCACACGTTTCTCGCTCTGAACTGAAAAGCATTGGATGTTAGAATACCTGTGGTTTGTATCAGTTTCAGAAACAGAGTTGAACTAGATATGGTCCGTGTGTGTAGGAAACACAGTACTTTGGTTCTGAGCACACTCACGTTTCCTTCTGTATTAGAGACTCTAGAAAGCAAGAGCGTGCTTCTTGCTCAAAAGCAGAGTGTGTTTCATGGATGAGAACTGTGCTGTGTGTTACCCTTCCGAAATGGAGTTAAGTGCCAGGCTCTGTGTCTTCCTAAAAGCAAGAGTTCGTTCCAGGTAATCGCAGTCACTTTTCAGCACAAACGAACCTACATTGTTCACTAAGCTCACGTTTCTCGCTATGAACTGAAACGCATTGGATGTTAGAATACCTGTGGTTTGTATCAGTTTCAGAAGCAGAGTTGAACTAGATAAGGTCCGTGTGTTTAGGAAACGCAGTTCATTTCTTCTGAGCACACTCACGTTTCCCTCTGTATTAGAGACTCTAGAAAGCAAGAGCGTGATTCTTGCTCTAAAGCAGAGTGTGTTTCATGGATGAGAACTGTGCTGTGTGTTTCCCTGCAGAAACGGAGTTCAATGCCAAGCTCTGTGTCTTCCTACAAGCAAGAATTCGTTTCAGGTAAACGCAGTCACTTTTCAGCTCAAATGAAGCTACAATGTTCAGGAAGCTCACACGTTTCTCGCTCTGAACTGAAAAGCATTGGATGTTAGAGGGCCTCTGGTTTGTATCAGTTTCAGAAACAGAGTTGAACTAGATGTGGTCCGAGTGTGTAGCAAACACAGTTCTTTTGTTCTGAGCACTCTCACGTTCCCTCAGTATTAGAGACTCTAGAAAGCAAGAGCGTGCTTCTTGCTCTAAAGTAGAGTGTGTTTCATTGATGAGAACTATGCTGTGTGTTACCTTTCCGAAATGGAGTTAAATGCCAGGCTCTGTGTCTTCCTACAAGCAAGAGTTCGTTTCAGGTAATCGCAGTCACTTTTCAACACAAACAAAGCTACATTGTTCACTAAGCTCACATGTTTCTCGCTATGAACTGAAACGCATTGGATGTTAGAATACCTGTGGTTTGTATCAGTTTCAGAAGCAGAGTCGAACTAGATATGGTCCATGTGTGTAGGAAACACAGTTCATTTCTTCTGAGCACACACACGTTTCCCTCAGTATTAGAGACTCTAGAAAGCAAGAGCGTGCTTCTTGCTCTAAAGCAGAATGTGTTTCATGGATGAGAACTGTGCTGTGTGTTTCCCTTCAGAAACGGAGTTCAATGCCAGGCTCTGTGTCTTCCTACAAGCAAGACTTCGTTTCAGGTAAACCCAGTCACTTTTCAGCTCAAACGAAGCTACATTGTTCACGAAGCTCACACGTTTCTCGCTCTGAAATGAAAAGCATTGGATGTTCGAGGACCTGTGGTTTGTATCAGTTTCAGTAGCAGAGTTGAAGTAGATATGGTCCGTGTGTAGGAAACAGAGTTCTTTTGTTCTGAGCACACTCATGTTTCCCTCTGTATTAGAGACTATAGAAAGCAAGAGCATGCTTCTGATCTCAAGCAGACTGTGTTTCATGGATGAGAACTGTGCTGTGTGTTTCCCTTCAGAAACGGAGTTCAATGCCAGGCTCTGTGTCTTCCTACAAGCAAGACTTCATTTCAGGTAGACACAGTCACTTTTCAGCTCAAATGAAGCTACAATGTTCAGGAAGCTCACACGTTTCTCGCTCTGAACTGAAAAGCATTGGATGTTAGAATACCTGTGGTTTGTATCAGTTTCAGAAACAGAGTTGAACTAGATATGGTCCGTGTGTGTAGGAAACACAGTACTTTGGTTCTGAGCACACTCACGTTTCCTTCTGTATTAGAGACTCTAGAAAGCAAGAGCGTGCTTCTTGCTCAAAAGCAGAGTGTGTTTCATGGATGAGAACTGTGCTGTGTGTTACCCTTCCGAAATGGAGTTAAGTGCCAGGCTCTGTGTCTTCCTAAAAGCAAGAGTTCGTTCCAGGTAATCGCAGTCACTTTTCAGCACAAACGAACCTACATTGTTCACTAAGCTCACGTTTCTCGCTATGAACTGAAACGCATTGGATGTTAGAATACCTGTGGTTTGTATCAGTTTCAGAAGCAGAGTTGAACTAGATAAGGTCCGTGTGTTTAGGAAACGCAGTTCATTTCTTCTGAGCACACTCACGTTTCCCTCTGTATTAGAGACTCTAGAAAGCAAGAGCGTGATTCTTGCTCTAAAGCAGAGTGTGTTTCATGGATGAGAACTGTGCTGTGTGTTTCCCTGCAGAAACGGAGTTCAATGCCAAGCTCTGTGTCTTCCTACAAGCAAGAATTCGTTTCAGGTAAACGCAGTCACTTTTCAGCTCAAATGAAGCTACAATGTTCAGGAAGCTCACACGTTTCTCGCTCTGAACTGAAAAGCATTGGATGTTAGAGGGCCTCTGGTTTGTATCAGTTTCAGAAACAGAGTTGAACTAGATGTGGTCCGAGTGTGTAGCAAACACAGTTCTTTTGTTCTGAGCACTCTCACGTTCCCTCAGTATTAGAGACTCTAGAAAGCAAGAGCGTGCTTCTTGCTCTAAAGTAGAGTGTGTTTCATTGATGAGAACTATGCTGTGTGTTACCTTTCCGAAATGGAGTTAAATGCCAGGCTCTGTGTCTTCCTACAAGCAAGAGTTCGTTTCAGGTAATCGCAGTCACTTTTCAACACAAACAAAGCTACATTGTTCACTAAGCTCACATGTTTCTCGCTATGAACTGAAACGCATTGGATGTTAGAATACCTGTGGTTTGTATCAGTTTCAGAAGCAGAGTCGAACTAGATATGGTCCATGTGTGTAGGAAACACAGTTCATTTCTTCTGAGCACACACACGTTTCCCTCAGTATTAGAGACTCTAGAAAGCAAGAGCGTGCTTCTTGCTCTAAAGCAGAATGTGTTTCATGGATGAGAACTGTGCTGTGTGTTTCCCTTCAGAAACGGAGTTCAATGCCAGGCTCTGTGTCTTCCTACAAGCAAGACTTCGTTTCAGGTAAACCCAGTCACTTTTCAGCTCAAACGAAGCTACATTGTTCACGAAGCTCACACGTTTCTCGCTCTGAAATGAAAAGCATTGGATGTTCGAGGACCTGTGGTTTGTATCAGTTTCAGTAGCAGAGTTGAAGTAGATATGGTCCGTGTGTAGGAAACAGAGTTCTTTTGTTCTGAGCACACTCATGTTTCCCTCTGTATTAGAGACTATAGAAAGCAAGAGCATGCTTCTGATCTCAAGCAGACTGTGTTTCATGGATGAGAACTGTGCTGTGTGTTTCCCTTCAGAAACGGAGTTCAATGCCAGGCTCTGTGTCTTCCTACAAGCAAGACTTCATTTCAGGTAGACACAGTCACTTTTCAGCTCAAATGAAGCTACAATGTTCAGGAAGCTCACACGTTTCTCGCTCTGAACTGAAAAGCATTGGATGTTAGAATACCTGTGGTTTGTATCAGTTTCAGAAACAGAGTTGAACTAGATATGGTCCGTGTGTGTAGGAAACACAGTACTTGGGTTCTGAGCACACTCACGTTTCCTTCTGTATTAGAGACTCTAGAAAGCAAGAGCGTGCTTCTTGCTCAAAAGCAGAGTGTGTTTCATGGATGAGAACTGTGCTGTGAGTTACCCTTCCGAAATGGAGTTAAGTGCCAGGCTCTGTGTCTTCCTACAAGCAAGAGTTCGTTTCAGGTAATCGCAGTCACTTTTCAGCACAAACGAAGCTACATTGTTCACTAAGCTCACGTTTCTCGCTATGAACTGAAACGCATTGGATGTTAGAATACCTGTGGTTTGTATCAGTTTCAGAAGCAGAGTCGAACTAGATATGGTCCATGTGTGTAGGAAACACAGTTCTTTTGTTCTGAGCACACTCACGTTTCCCTCAGTATTAGAGACTCTAGAAAGCAAGAGCGTGCTTCTTGCTCTAAAGCAGAATGTGTTTCATGGATGAGAACTGTGCTGTGTGTTTCCCTTAAGAAACGGAGTTCAATGCCAGGCTCTGTGTCTTCCTACAAGCAAGACTTCATTTCAGGTAAACGCAGTCACTTTTCAGCTCAAATGAAGCTACAATGTTCAGGAAGCTCACACGTTTCTCGCTCTGAACTGAAAAGCATTGGATGTTAGAGGGCCTCTGGTTTGTATCAGTTTCAGAAACAGAGTTGAACTAGATGTGGTCCGAGTGTGTAGCAAACACAGTTCTTTTGTTCTGAGCACACTCACGTTTCCCTCAGTATTAGAGACTCTAGAAAGCAAGAGCGTGCTTCTTGCTCTAAAGTAGAGTGTGTTTCATTGATGAGAACTATGCTGTGTGTTACCTTTCCGAAATGGAGTTGAATGCCAGGCTCTGTGTCTTCCTACAAGCAAGAGTTCGTTTCAGGTAATCGCAGTCACTTTTCAACACAAACAAAGCTACATTGTTCACTAAGCTCACATGTTTCTCGCTATGAACTGAAACGCATTGGATGTTAGAATACGTGTGGTTTGTATCAGTTTCAGAAGCAGAGTTGAACTAGATAAGGTCCGTGTGTTTAGGAAACACAGTTCATTTCTTCTGAGCACACTCACGTTTCCCTCTGTATTAGAGACTCTAGAAAGCAAGAGCATGCTTCTTGCTCTAAAGCAGAATGTGTTTCATGGATGAGAACTGTGCTGTGTGTTTCCCTTCAGAAACGGAGTTCAATGCCAGGCTCTGTTTCTTCCTACAAGAAAGACTTCGTTTCAGGTAAACCCAGTCACTTTTCAGCTCAAACGAAGCTACATTGTTCACGAAGCTCACACGTTTCTCGCTCTGAAATGAAAAGCATTGGATGTTCGAGGACCTGTGGTTTGTATCAGTTTCAGTAGCAGAGTTGAACTAGATATGGTCCGTGTGTAGGAAACAGAGTTCTTTTGTTCTGAGCACACTCATGTTTCCCTCTGTATTAGAGACTATAGAAAGCAAGAGCATGCTTCTGATCTCAAGCAGACTGTGTTTCATGGATGAGAACTGTGCTGTGTGTTTCCCTTCAGAAACGGAGTTCAATGCCATGCTCTGTGTCTTCCTACAAGCAAGACTTCCTTTCAGGTAAATGCAGTCACTTTTCAGCTCAAACCAAGATACAAAGTTCACGAAGCTCACACGTTTCTCGCTCTGAACTGTAAAGCATTGTATGTTAGAAAGCCTGTGGTTTGTATCAGTTTCAGAAAGACAGTGGAACTAGATATGGTCAGTATGTATAGGAAACACAGTACTTTTCTTCTGAGCACACTCACGTTTCCTTCTGTATTAGAGACTCTAGAAAGCAAGAGCGAGCTTCTTGCTCTAAAGCAGAGTGTGTTTCATGGATGAGAACTGTGCTGTGTGTTTCCATTCAGAAATGGAGTTAACTGTCAGGCTCTGTGTCTTCCTACAAGCAAGACTTCTTTTCAGGTAGACGCAGTCACTTTTCAGCTCAAATGTAGCTACATTGTTCACGAAGCTCACACGTTTTTGCTCTTAACTGAAAAGCATTGGATGTTAGAGGACCTGTGGTTTCTATCAGTTTCAGAAGCTGAGTTGAACTAGATATGGTCCGTGTGTGTAGAAAGCACAGTTCTTTTGTTCTGAGCCCACTCACGTTTCCCTCAGTATTAGAGACTCTAGAAAGCAAGAGCGTGCTTCTTGCTCTAAAGCAGAGTGTGTTTAATGGATGAGAACTGTGCTGTGTGTTTCCCTTAAGAAAGGGAGTTCAATGCCAGGCTCTGTGTCTTCCTACAAGCAAGAGTTCGTTTCAGGTAATCGCAGTCACTTTTCAGCACAAAAGAAACTACATTGTTCACGAAGCTCACACGTTTCTCGCTCTTAACTGAAAAGTATTGGATGTTAGAGGACCTGTGCTTTCTATCAGTTTCAGAAGCAGAGTTTAACTAGATATGGTCCGTGTGTGTAGGAAACACAGTTCTTTTGTTCTGAGCACACTCATGTTTCCCTCTGTATTAGAGACTATAGAAAGCAAGAGCATGCTTTTGATCTCAAGCAGACTGTGTTTCATGGATGAGAACTGTGCTGTGTGTTTCCCTTCAGAAACGGACTTCAATGCCAGGCTCTGTGTCTTCCTACAAGCAAGACTTCATTTCAGGTAGACACAGTCACTTTTCAGCTCAAATGAAGCTACAATGTTCAGGAAGCTCACACGTTTCTCGCTCTGAACTGAAAAGCATTGGATGTTAGAATACCTGTGGTTTGTATCAGTTTCAGAAACAGAGTTGAACTAGATATGGTCCGTGTGTGTAGGAAACACAGTACTTTGGTTCTGAGCACACTCACGTTTCCTTCTGTATTAGAGACTCTAGAAAGCAAGAGCGTGCTTCTTGCTCAAAAGCAGAGTGTGTTTCATGGATGAGAACTGTGCTGTGTGTTACCCTTCCGAAATGGAGTTAAGTGCCAGGCTCTGTGTCTTCCTACAAGCAAGAGTTCGTTTCAGGTAATCGCAGTCACTTTTCAGCACAAACGAAGCTACATTGTTCACTAAGCTCACGTTTCTCGCTATGAACTGAAACGCATTGGATGTTAGAATACCTGTGGTTTGTATCAGTTTCAGAAGCAGAGTCGAACTAGATATGGTCCATGTGTGTAGGAAACACACTTCTTTTGTTCTGAGCACACTCACGTTTCCCTCAGTATTAGAGACTCTAGAAAGCAAGAGCGTGCTTCTTGCTCTAAAGCAGAATGTGTTTCATGGATGAGAACTGTGCTGTGTGTTTCCCTTCAGAAACGGAGTTCAATGCCAGGCTCTGTGTCTTCCTACAAGCAAGACTTCGTTTCAGGTAAACCCAGTCACTTTTCAGCTCAAACGAAGCTACATTGTTCACGAAGCTCACACGTTTCTCGCTCTGAAATGAAAAGCATTGGATGTTCGAGGACCTGTGGTTTGTATCAGTTTCAGTAGCAGAGTTGAACTAGATATGGTCCGTGTGTAGGAAACAGAGTTCTTTTGTTCTGAGCACACTCATGTTTCCCTCTGTATTAGAGACTATAGAAAGCAAGAGCATGCTTTTGATCTCAAGCAGACTGTGTTTCATGGATGAGAACTGTGCTGTGTGTTTCCCTTCAGAAACGGAGTTCAATGCCAGGCTCTGTGTCTTCCTACAAGCAAGACTTCATTTCAGGTAGACACAGTCACTTTTCAGCTCAAATGAAGCTACAATGTTCAGGAAGCTCACACGTTTCTCGCTCTGAACTGAAAAGCATTGGATGTTAGAATACCTGTGGTTTGTATCAGTTTCAGAAACAGAGTTGAACTAGATATGGTCCGTGTGTGTAGGAAACACAGTACTTTGGTTCTGAGCACACTCACGTTTCCTTCTGTATTAGAGACTCTAGAAAGCAAGAGCGTGCTTCTTGCTCAAAAGCAGAGTGTGTTTCATGGATGAGAACTGTGCTGTGTGTTACCCTTCCGAAATGGAGTTAAGTGCCAGGCTCTGTGTCTTCCTAAAAGCAAGAGTTCGTTTCAGGTAATCGCAGTCACTTTTCAGCACAAACGAACCCACATTGTTCACTAAGCTCACGTTTCTCGCTATGAACTGAAACGCATTGGATGTTAGAATACCTGTGGTTTGTATCAGTTTCAGAAGCAGAGTTGAACTAGATAAGGTCCGTGTGTTTAGGAAACGCAGTTCATTTCTTCTGAGCACACTCACGTTTCCCTCTGTATTAGAGACTCTAGAAAGCAAGAGCGTGATTCTTGCTCTAAAGCAGAGTGTGTTTCATGGATGAGAACTGTGCTGTGTGTTTCCCTTCAGAAACGGAGTTCAATGCCAAGCTCTGTGTCTTCCTACAAGCAAGAATTCGTTTCAGGTAAACGCAGTCACTTTTCAGCTCAAATGAAGCTACAATGTTCAGGAAGCTCACACGTTTCTCGCTCTGAACTGAAAAGCATTGGATGTTAGAGGGCCTCTGGTTTGTATCAGTTTCAGAAACAGAGTTGAACTAGATGTGGTCCGAGTGTGTAGCAAACACAGTTCTTTTGTTCTGAGCACTCTCACGTTCCCTCAGTATTAGAGACTCTAGAAAGCAAGAGCGTGCTTCTTGCTCTAAAGTAGAGTGTGTTTCATTGATGAGAACTATGCTGTGTGTTACCTTTCCGAAATGGAGTTAAATGCCAGGCTCTGTGTCTTCCTACAAGCAAGAGTTCGTTTCAGGTAATCGCAGTCACTTTTCAACACAAACAAAGCTACATTGTTCACTAAGCTCACATGTTTCTCGCTATGAACTGAAACGCATTGGATGTTAGAATACCTGTGGTTTGTATCAGTTTCAGAAGCAGAGTCGAACTAGATATGGTCCATGTGTGTAGGAAACACAGTTCATTTCTTCTGAGCACACACACGTTTCCCTCAGTATTAGAGACTCTAGAAAGCAAGAGCGTGCTTCTTGCTCTAAAGCAGAATGTGTTTCATGGATGAGAACTGTGCTGTGTGTTTCCCTTCAGAAACGGAGTTCAATGCCAGGCTCTGTGTCTTCCTACAAGCAAGACTTCGTTTCAGGTAAACCCAGTCACTTTTCAGCTCAAACGAAGCTACATTGTTCACGAAGCTCACACGTTTCTCGCTCTGAAATGAAAAGCATTGGATGTTCGAGGACCTGTGGTTTGTATCAGTTTCAGTAGCAGAGTTGAAGTAGATATGGTCCGTGTGTAGGAAACAGAGTTCTTTTGTTCTGAGCACACTCATGTTTCCCTCTGTATTAGAGACTATAGAAAGCAAGAGCATGCTTCTGATCTCAAGCAGACTGTGTTTCATGGATGAGAACTGTGCTGTGTGTTTCCCTTCAGAAACGGAGTTCAATGCCAGGCTCTGTGTCTTCCTACAAGCAAGACTTCATTTCAGGTAGACACAGTCACTTTTCAGCTCAAATGAAGCTACAATGTTCAGGAAGCTCACACGTTTCTCGCTCTGAACTGAAAAGCATTGGATGTTAGAATACCTGTGGTTTGTATCAGTTTCAGAAACAGAGTTGAACTAGATATGGTCCGTGTGTGTAGGAAACACAGTACTTTGGTTCTGAGCACACTCACGTTTCCTTCTGTATTAGAGACTCTAGAAAGCAAGAGCGTGCTTCTTGCTCAAAAGCAGAGTGTGTTTCATGGATGAGAACTGTGCTGTGTGTTACCCTTCCGAAATGGAGTTAAGTGCCAGGCTCTGTGTCTTCCTAAAAGCAAGAGTTCGTTTCAGGTAATTGCAGTCACTTTTCAGCACAAACGAACCTATATTGTTCACTAAGCTCACGTTTCTCGCTATGAACTGAAACGCATTGGATGTTAGAATACCTGTGGTTTGTATCAGTTTCAGAAGCAGAGTTGAACTAGATAAGGTCCGTGTGTTTAGGAAACACAGTTCATTTCTTCTGAGCACACTCACGTTTCCCTCTGTATTAGAGACTCTAGAAAGCAAGAGCGTGCTTCTTGCTCTAAAGCAGAGTGTGTTTCATGGATGAGAACTGTGCTGTGTGTTTCCCTTCAGAAACGGAGTTCAATGCCAGGCTCTGTGTCTTCCTACAAGCAAGAATTCGTTTCAGGTAAACGCAGTCACTTTTCAGCTCAAATGAAGCTACAATGTTCAGGAAGCTCACACGTTTCTCGCTCTGAACTGAAAAGCATTGGATGTTAGAGGGCCTCTGGTTTGTATCAGTTTCAGAAACAGAGTTGAACTAGATGTGGTCCGAGTGTGTAGCAAACACAGTTCTTTTGTTCTAAGCACTCTCACGTTCCCTCAGTATTAGAGACTCTAGAAAGCAAGAGCGTGCTTCTTGCTCTAAAGTAGAGTGTGTTTCATTGATGAGAACTATGCTGTGTGTTACCTTTCCGAAATGGAGTTAAATGCCAGGCTCTGTGTCTTCCTACAAGCAAGAGTTCGTTTCAGGTAATCGCAGTCACTTTTCAACACAAACAAAGCTACATTGTTCACTAAGCTCACATGTTTCTCGCTATGAACTGAAACGCATTGGATGTTAGAATACGTGTGGTTTGTATCAGTTTCAGAAGCAGAGTTGAACTAGATAAGGTCCGTGTGTTTAGGAAACACAGTTCATTTCTTCTGAGCACACTCACGTTTCCCTCTGTATTAGAGACTCTAGAAAGCAAGAGCGTGCTTCTTGCTCTAAAGCAGAATGTGTTTCATGGAT
This sequence comes from Onychomys leucogaster, assembly GCA_949786385.1. Classification (NCBI taxonomy): domain Eukaryota; kingdom Metazoa; phylum Chordata; class Mammalia; order Rodentia; family Cricetidae; genus Onychomys; species Onychomys leucogaster. Next base: position 32,460 of record CATKUP010000768.1, read on the forward strand.
GAGAACTGTGCTGTGTGTTTCCCTTCAGAAACGGAGTTCAATGCCAGGCTCTGTTTCTTCCTACAAGAAAGACTTCGTTTCAGGTAAACCCAGTCACTTTTCAGCTCAAACGAAGCTACATTGTTCACGAAGCTCACACGTTTCTCGCTCTGAAATGAAAAGCATTGGATGTTCGAGGACCTGTGGTTTGTATCAGTTTCAGTAGCAGAGTTGAACTAGATATGGTCCGTGTGTAGGAAACAGAGTTCTTTTGTTCTGAGCACACTCATGTTTCCCTCTGTATTAGAGACTATAGAAAGCAAGAGCATGCTTCTGATCTCAAGCAGACTGTGTTTCATGGATGAGAACTGTGCTGTGTGTTTCCCTTCAGAAACGGAGTTCAATGCCATGCTCTGTGTCTTCCTACAAGCAAGACTTCCTTTCAGGTAAATGCAGTCACTTTTCAGCTCAAACCAAGATACAAAGTTCACGAAGCTCACACGTTTCTCGCTCTGAACTGTAAAGCATTGTATGTTAGAAGGCCTGTGGTTTGTATCAGTTTCAGAAAGACAGTGGAACTAGATATGGTCAGTATGTATAGGAAACACAGTACTTTTCTTCTGAGCACACTCACGTTTCCTTCTGTATTAGAGACTCTAGAAAGCAAGAGCGAGCTTCTTGCTCTAAAGCAGAGTGTGTTTCATGGATGAGAACTGTGCTGTGTGTTTCCCTTCAGAAATGGAGTTAACTGTCAGGCTCTGTGTCTTCCTACAAGCAAGACTTCTTTTCAGGTAGACGCAGTCACTTTTCAGCTCAAATGTAGCTACATTGTTCACGAAGCTCACACGTTTCTCGCTCTTAACTGAAAAGCATTGGATGTTAGAGGACCTGTGGTTTCTATCAGTTTCAGAAGCTGAGTTGAACTAGATATGGTCCGTGTGTGTAGAAAACACAGTTCTTTTGTTCTGAGCCCACTCACGTTTCCCTCAGTATTAGAGACTCTAGAAAGCAAGAGCGTGCTTCTTGCTCTAAAGCAGAGTGTGTTTAATGGATGAGAACTGTGCTGTGTGTTTCCCTTAAGAAAGGGAGTTCAATGCCAGGCTCTGTGTCTTCCTACAAGCAAGAGTTCGTTTCAGGTAATCGCAGTCACTTTTCAGCACAAAAGAAACTATATTGTTCACGAAGCTCACACGTTTCTCGCTCTTAACTGAAAAGTATTGGATGTTAGAGGACCTGTGCTTTCTATCAGTTTCGGAAGCAGAGTTTAACTAGATATGGTCCGTGTGTGTAGGAAACACAGTTCTTTTGTTCTGAGCACACTCACGTTTCCCTCTGTATTAGGGACTCTAGAAAGCAAGAGCATGCTTCTTGCTCTAAAGCAGAATGTGTTTCATGGATGAGAACTGTGCTGTGTGTTTCCCTTCAGAAACAGACTTCAATGCCAGGCTCTGTGTCTTCCTACAAGCAAGACTTCATTTCAGGTAGACACAGTCACTTTTCAGCTCAAATGAAGCTACAATGTTCAGGAAGCTCACACGTTTCTCGCTCTGAACTGAAAAGCATTGGATGTTAGAATACCTGTGGTTTGTATCAGTTTCAGAAGCAGAGTCGAACTAGATATGTTCCATGTGTGTAGGAAACACAGTTCTTTTGTTCTGAGCACACTCACGTTTCCCTCAGTATTAGAGACTCTAGAAAGCAAGAGAGTGCTTCTTGCTCTAAAGCAGAGTGTGTTTCATGGATGAGAACTGTGCTGTGTGTTTCCCTTCAGAAACGGAGTTCAATGCCAGGCTCTGTGTCTTCCTGCAAGCAAGAATTCGTTTCAGGTAAACGCAGTTACTTTTCAGCTCAAATGAAGCTACAATGTTCAGGAAGCTCACACGTTTCTCACTCTGAACTGAAAAGCATTGGATGTTAGAGGGCCTCTGGTTTGTATCAGTTTCAGAAACAGAGTTGAACTAGATGTGGTCCGAGTGTGTAGCAAACACAGTTCTTTTGTTCTGAGCACTCTCACGTTCCCTCAGTATTAGAGACTCTAGAAAGCAAGAGTGTGCTTCTTGCTCTAAAGTAGAGTGTGTTTCATTGATGAGAACTATGCTGTGTGTTACCTTTCCGAAATGGAGTTAAATGCCAGGCTCTGTGTCTTCCTACAAGCAAGAGTTCGTTTCAGGTAATTGCAGTCACTTTTCAACACAAACAAAGCTACATGGTTCACTAAGCTCACATGTTTCTCGCTATGAACTGAAACGCATTGGATGTTAGAATATGTGTGGTTTGTATCAGTTTCAGAAGCAGAGTTGAACTAGATAAGGTCCGTGTGTTTAGGAAACACAGTTCATTTCTTCTGAGCACACTCACGTTTCCCTCTGTATTAGAGACTCTAGAAAGCAAGAGCGTGCTTCTTGCTCTAAAGCAGAATGTGTTTCATGGATGAGAACTGTGCTGTGTGTTTCCCTTCAGAAACGGAGTTCAATGCCAGGCTCTGTGTCTTCCTACAAGCAAGACTTCGTTTCAGGTAAACCCAGTCACTTTTCAGCTCAAACGAAGCTACATTGTTCACGAAGCTCACACGTTTCTCGCTCTGAACTGAAAAGCATTGGATGTTCGAGGACCTGTGGTTTGTATCAGTTTCAGTAGCAGAGTTGAACTAGATATGGTCCGTGTGTAGGAAACAGAGTTCTTTTGTTCTGAGCACACTCATGTTTCCCTCTGTATTAGAGACTATAGAAAGCAAGAGCATGCTTCTGATCTCAAGCAGACTGTGTTTCATGGATGAGAACTGTGCTGTGTGTTTCCCTTCAGAAACGGACTTCAATGCCAGGCTCTGTGTCTTCCTACAAGCAAGACTTCATTTCAGGTAGACACAGTCACTTTTCAGCTCAAATGAAGCTACAATGTTCAGGAAGCTCACACGTTTCTCGCTCTGAACTGAAAAGCATTGGATGTTAGAATACCTGTGGTTTGTATCAGTTTCAGAAACAGAGTTGAACTAGATATGGTCCGTGTGTGTAGGAAACACAGTACTTTGGTTCTGAGAACACTCACGTTTCCTTCTGTATTAGAGACTCTAGAAAGCAAGAGCGTGCTTCTTGCTCAAAAGCAGAGTGTGTTTCATGGATGAGAACTGTGCTGTGTGTTACCCTTCCGAAATGGAGTTAAGTGCCAGGCTCTGTGTCTTCCTACAAGCAAGAGTTCGTTTCAGGTAATCGCAGTCACTTTTCAGCACAAACGAAGCTACATTGTTCACTAAGCTCACGTTTCTCGCTATGAACTGAAACGCATTGGATGTTAGAATACCTGTGGTTTGTATCAGTTTCAGAAGCAGAGTCGAACTAGATATGGTCCATGTGTGTAGGAAACACAGTTCTTTTGTTCTGAGCACACTCACGTTTCCCTCAGTATTAGAGACTCTAGAAAGCAAGAGCGTGCTTCTTGCTCTAAAGCAGAATGTGTTTCATGGATGAGAACTGTGCTGTGTGTTTCCCTTCAGAAACGGAGTTCAATGCCAGGCTCTGTGTCTTCCTACAAGCAAGACTTCGTTTCAGGTAAACCCAGTCACTTTTCAGCTCAAACGAAGCTACATTGTTCACGAAGCTCACACGTTTCTCGCTCTGAAATGAAAAGCATTGGATGTTCGAGGACCTGTGGTTTGTATCAGTTTCAGTAGCAGAGTTGAACTAGATATGGTCCGTGTGTAGGAAACAGAGTTCTTTTGTTCTGAGCACACTCATGTTTCCCTCTGTATTAGAGACTATAGAAAGCAAGAGCATGCTTTTGATCTCAAGCAGACTGTGTTTCATGGATGAGAACTGTGCTGTGTGTTTCCCTACAGAAACGGAGTTCAATGCCAGGCTCTGTGTCTTCCTACAAGCAGGACTTCATTTCAGGTAGACACAGTCACTTTTCAGCTCAAATGAAGCTACAATGTTCAGGAAGCTCACACGTTTCTCGCTCTGAACTGAAAAGCATTGGATGTTAGAATACCTGTGGTTTGTATCAGTTTCAGAAACAGAGTTGAACTAGATATGGTCCGTGTGTGTAGGAAACACAGTACTTGGGTTCTGAGCACACTCACGTTTCCTTCTGTATTAGAGACTCTAGAAAGCAAGAGCGTGCTTCTTGCTCAAAAGCAGAGTGTGTTTCATGGATGAGAACTGTGCTGTGAGTTACCCTTCCGAAATGGAGTTAAGTGCCAGGCTCTGTGTCTTCCTACAAGCAAGAGTTCGTTTCAGGTAATCGCAGTCACTTTTCAGCACAAACGAAGCTACATTGTTCACTAAGCTCACGTTTCTCGCTATGAACTGAAACGCATTGGATGTTAGAATACCTGTGGTTTGTATCAGTTTCAGAAGCAGAGTCGAACTAGATATGGTCCATGTGTGTAGGAAACACAGTTCTTTTGTTCTGAGCACACTCACGTTTCCCTCAGTATTAGAGACTCTAGAAAGCAAGAGCGTGCTTCTTGCTCTAAAGCAGAGTGTGTTTCATGGATGAGAACTGTGCTGTGTGTTTCCCTTAAGAAACGGAGTTCAATGCCAGGCTCTGTGTCTTCCTACAAGCAAGACTTCATTTCAGGTAAACGCAGTCACTTTTCAGCTCAAATGAAGCTACAATGTTCAGGAAGCTCACACGTTTCTCGCTCTGAACTGAAAAGCATTGGATGTTAGAGGGCCTCTGGTTTGTATCAGTTTCAGAAACAGAGTTGAACTAGATGTGGTCCGAGTGTGTAGCAAACACAGTTCTTTTGTTCTGAGCACACTCACGTTTCCCTCAGTATTAGAGACTCTAGAAAGCAAGAGCGTGCTTCTTGCTCTAAAGTAGAGTGTGTTTCATTGATGAGAACTATGCTGTGTGTTACCTTTCCGAAATGGAGTTAAATGCCAGGCTCTGTGTCTTCCTACAAGCAAGAGTTCGTTTCAGGTAATCGCAGTCACTTTTCAACACAAACAAAGCTACATTGTTCACTAAGCTCACATGTTTCTCGCTATGAACTGAAACGCATTGGATGTTAGAATACGTGTGGTTTGTATCAGTTTCAGAAGCAGAGTTGAACTAGATAAGGTCCGTGTGTTTAGGAAACACAGTTCATTTCTTCTGAGCACACTCACGTTTCCCTCTGTATTAGAGACTCTAGAAAGCAAGAGCATGCTTCTTGCTCTAAAGCAGAATGTGTTTCATGGATGAGAACTGTGCTGTGTGTTTCCCTTCAGAAACGGAGTTCAATGCCAGGCTCTGTTTCTTCCTACAAGAAAGACTTCGTTTCAGGTAAACCCAGTCACTTTTCAGCTCAAACGAAGCTACATTGTTCACGAAGCTCACACGTTTCTCGCTCTGAAATGAAAAGCATTGGATGTTCGAGGACCTGTGGTTTGTATCAGTTTCAGTAGCAGAGTTGAACTAGATATGGTCCGTGTGTAGGAAACAGAGTTCTTTTGTTCTGAGCACACTCATGTTTCCCTCTGTATTAGAGACTATAGAAAGCAAGAGCATGCTTCTGATCTCAAGCAGACTGTGTTTCATGGATGAGAACTGTGCTGTGTGTTTCCCTTCAGAAACGGAGTTCAATGCCATGCTCTGTGTCTTCCTACAAGCAAGACTTCCTTTCAGGTAAATGCAGTCACTTTTCAGCTCAAACCAAGATACAAAGTTCACGAAGCTCACACGTTTCTCGCTCTGAACTGTAAAGCATTGTATGTTAGAAAGCCTGTGGTTTGTATCAGTTTCAGAAAGACAGTGGAACTAGATATGGTCAGTATGTATAGGAAACACAGTACTTTTCTTCTGAGCACACTCACGTTTCCTTCTGTATTAGAGACTCTAGAAAGCAAGAGCGAGCTTCTTGCTCTAAAGCAGAGTGTGTTTCATGGATGAGAACTGTGCTGTGTGTTTCCATTCAGAAATGGAGTTAACTGTCAGGCTCTGTGTCTTCCTACAAGCAAGACTTCTTTTCAGGTAGACGCAGTCACTTTTCAGCTCAAATGTAGCTACATTGTTCACGAAGCTCACACGTTTTTGCTCTTAACTGAAAAGCATTGGATGTTAGAGGACCTGTGGTTTCTATCAGTTTCAGAAGCTGAGTTGAACTAGATATGGTCCGTGTGTGTAGAAAGCACAGTTCTTTTGTTCTGAGCCCACTCACGTTTCCCTCAGTATTAGAGACTCTAGAAAGCAAGAGCGTGCTTCTTGCTCTAAAGCAGAGTGTGTTTAATGGATGAGAACTGTGCTGTGTGTTTCCCTTAAGAAAGGGAGTTCAATGCCAGGCTCTGTGTCTTCCTACAAGCAAGAGTTCGTTTCAGGTAATCGCAGTCACTTTTCAGCACAAAAGAAACTACATTGTTCACGAAGCTCACACGTTTCTCGCTCTTAACTGAAAAGTATTGGATGTTAGAGGACCTGTGCTTTCTATCAGTTTCAGAAGCAGAGTTTAACTAGATATGGTCCGTGTGTGTAGGAAACACAGTTCTTTTGTTCTGAGCACACTCACGTTTCCCTCTGTATTAGGGACTCTAGAAAGCAAGAGCATGCTTCTTGCTCTAAAGCAGAGTGTGTTTCATGGATGAGAACTGTGCTGTGTGTTTCCCTTCAGAAACGGACTTCAATGCCAGGCTCTGTGTCTTCCTACAAGCAAGACTTCATTTCAGGTAGACACAGTCACTTTTCAGCTCAAATGAAGCTACAATGTTCAGGAAGCTCACACGTTTCTCGCTCTGAACTGAAAAGCATTGGATGTTAGAATACCTGTGGTTTGTATCAGTTTCAGAAACAGAGTTGAACTAGATATGGTCCGTGTGTGTAGGAAACACAGTACTTTGGTTCTGAGCACACTCACGTTTCCTTCTGTATTAGAGACTCTAGAAAGCAAGAGCGTGCTTCTTGCTCAAAAGCAGAGTGTGTTTCATGGATGAGAACTGTGCTGTGTGTTACCCTTCCGAAATGGAGTTAAGTGCCAGGCTCTGTGTCTTCCTACAAGCAAGAGTTCGTTTCAGGTAATCGCAGTCACTTTTCAGCACAAACGAAGCTACATTGTTCACTAAGCTCACGTTTCTCGCTATGAACTGAAACGCATTGGATGTTAGAATACCTGTGGTTTGTATCAGTTTCAGAAGCAGAGTCGAACTAGATATGGTCCATGTGTGTAGGAAACACACTTCTTTTGTTCTGAGCACACTCACGTTTCCCTCAGTATTAGAGACTCTAGAAAGCAAGAGCGTGCTTCTTGCTCTAAAGCAGAATGTGTTTCATGGATGAGAACTGTGCTGTGTGTTTCCCTTCAGAAACGGAGTTCAATGCCAGGCTCTGTGTCTTCCTACAAGCAAGACTTCGTTTCAGGTAAACCCAGTCACTTTTCAGCTCAAACGAAGCTACATTGTTCACGAAGCTCACACGTTTCTCGCTCTGAAATGAAAAGCATTGGATGTTCGAGGACCTGTGGTTTGTATCAGTTTCAGTAGCAGAGTTGAACTAGATATGGTCCGTGTGTAGGAAACAGAGTTCTTTTGTTCTGAGCACACTCATGTTTCCCTCTGTATTAGAGACTATAGAAAGCAAGAGCATGCTTTTGATCTCAAGCAGACTGTGTTTCATGGATGAGAACTGTGCTGTGTGTTTCCCTTCAGAAACGGAGTTCAATGCCAGGCTCTGTGTCTTCCTACAAGCAAGACTACATTTCAGGTAGACACAGTCACTTTTCAGCTCAAATGAAGCTACAATGTTCAAGCTCACACGTTTCTCGCTCTGAACTGAAAAGCATTGGATGTTAGAATACCTGTGGTTTGTATCAGTTTCAGAAACAGAGTTGAACTAGATATGGTCCGTGTGTGTAGGAAACACAGTACTTTGGTTCTGAGCACACTCACGTTTCCTTCTGTATTAGAGACTCTAGAAAGCAAGAGCGTGCTTCTTGCTCAAAAGCAGAGTGTGTTTCATGGATGAGAACTGTGCTGTGTGTTACCCTTCCGAAATGGAGTTAAGTGCCAGGCTCTGTGTCTTCCTAAAAGCAAGAGTTCGTTTCAGGTAATCGCAGTCACTTTTCAGCACAAACGAACCCACATTGTTCACTAAGCTCACGTTTCTCGCTATGAACTGAAACGCATTGGATGTTAGAATACCTGTGGTTTGTATCAGTTTCCGAAGCAGAGTTGAACTAGATAAGGTCCGTGTGTTTAGGAAACGCAGTTCATTTCTTCTGAGCACACTCACGTTTCCCTCTGTATTAGAGACTCTAGAAAGCAAGAGCGTGATTCTTGCTCTAAAGCAGAGTGTGTTTCATGGATGAGAACTGTGCTGTGTGTTTCCCTTCAGAAACGGAGTTCAATGCCAAGCTCTGTGTCTTCCTACAAGCAAGAATTCGTTTCAGGTAAACGCAGTCACTTTTCAGCTCAAATGAAGCTACAATGTTCAGGAAGCTCACACGTTTCTCGCTCTGAACTGAAAAGCATTGGATGTTAGAGGGCCTCTGGTTTGTATCAGTTTCAGAAACAGAGTTGAACTAGATGTGGTCCGAGTGTGTAGCAAACACAGTTCTTTTGTTCTGAGCACTCTCACGTTCCCTCAGTATTAGAGACTCTAGAAAGCAAGAGCGTGCTTCTTGCTCTAAAGTAGAGTGTGTTTCATTGATGAGAACTATGCTGTGTGTTACCTTTCCGAAATGGAGTTAAATGCCAGGCTCTGTGTCTTCCTACAAGCAAGAGTTCGTTTCAGGTAATCGCAGTCACTTTTCAACACAAACAAAGCTACATTGTTCACTAAGCTCACATGTTTCTCGCTATGAACTGAAACGCATTGGATGTTAGAATACCTGTGGTTTGTATCAGTTTCAGAAGCAGAGTCGAACTAGATATGGTCCATGTGTGTAGGAAACACAGTTCATTTCTTCTGAGCACACACACGTTTCCCTCAGTATTAGAGACTCTAGAAAGCAAGAGCGTGCTTCTTGCTCTAAAGCAGAATGTGTTTCATGGATGAGAACTGTGCTGTGTGTTTCCCTTCAGAAACGGAGTTCAATGCCAGGCTCTGTGTCTTCCTACAAGCAAGACTTCGTTTCAGGTAAACCCAGTCACTTTTCAGCTCAAACGAAGCTACATTGTTCACGAAGCTCACACGTTTCTCGCTCTGAAATGAAAAGCATTGGATGTTCGAGGACCTGTGGTTTGTATCAGTTTCAGTAGCAGAGTTGAACTAGATATGGTCCGTGTGTAGGAAACAGAGTTCTTTTGTTCTGAGCACACTCATGTTTCCCTCTGTATTAGAGACTATAGAAAGCAAGAGCATGCTTCTGATCTCAAGCAGACTGTGTTTCATGGATGAGAACTGTGCTGTGTGTTTCCCTTCAGAAACGGAGTTCAATGCCAGGCTCTGTGTCTTCCTACAAGCAAGACTTCATTTCAGGTAGACACAGTCACTTTTCAGCTCAAATGAAGCTACAATGTTCAGGAAGCTCACACGTTTCTCGCTCTGAACTGAAAAGCATTGGATGTTAGAATACCTGTGGTTTGTATCAGTTTCAGAAACAGAGTTGAACTAGATATGGTCCGTGTGTGTAGGAAACACAGTACTTTGGTTCTGAGCACACTCACGTTTCCTTCTGTATTAGAGACTCTAGAAAGCAAGAGCGTGCTTCTTGCTCAAAAGCAGAGTGTGTTTCATGGATGAGAACTGTGCTGTGTGTTACCCTTCCGAAATGGAGTTAAGTGCCAGGCTCTGTGTCTTCCTAAAAGCAAGAGTTCGTTTCAGGTAATTGCAGTCACTTTTCAGCACAAACGAACCTATATTGTTCACTAAGCTCACGTTTCTCGCTATGAACTGAAACGCATTGGATGTTAGAATACCTGTGGTTTGTATCAGTTTCAGAAGCAGAGTTGAACTAGATAAGGTCCGTGTGTTTAGGAAACACAGTTCATTTCTTCTGAGCACACTCACGTTTCCCTCTGTATTAGAGACTCTAGAAAGCAAGAGCGTGCTTCTTGCTCTAAAGCAGAGTGTGTTTCATGGATGAGAACTGTGCTGTGTGTTTCCCTTCAGAAACGGAGTTCAATGCCAGGCTCTGTGTCTTCCTACAAGCAAGAATTCGTTTCAGGTAAACGCAGTCACTTTTCAGCTCAAATGAAGCTACAATGTTCAGGAAGCTCACACGTTTCTCGCTCTGAACTGAAAAGCATTGGATGTTAGAGGGCCTCTGGTTTGTATCAGTTTCAGAAACAGAGTTGAACTAGATGTGGTCCGAGTGTGTAGCAAACACAGTTCTTTTGTTCTAAGCACTCTCACGTTCCCTCAGTATTAGAGACTCTAGAAAGCAAGAGCGTGCTTCTTGCTCTAAAGTAGAGTGTGTTTCATTGATGAGAACTATGCTGTGTGTTACCTTTCCGAAATGGAGTTAAATGCCAGGCTCTGTGTCTTCCTACAAGCAAGAGTTCGTTTCAGGTAATCGCAGTCACTTTTCAACACAAACAAAGCTACATTGTTCACTAAGCTCACATGTTTCTCGCTATGAACTGAAACGCATTGGATGTTAGAATACGTGTGGTTTGTATCAGTTTCAGAAGCAGAGTTGAACTAGATAAGGTCCGTGTGTTTAGGAAACACAGTTCATTTCTTCTGAGCACACTCACGTTTCCCTCTGTATTAGAGACTCTAGAAAGCAAGAGCGTGCTTCTTGCTCTAAAGCAGAATGTGTTTCATGGATGAGAACTGTGCTGTGTGTTTCCCTTCAGAAACGGAGTTCAATGCCAGGCTCTGTTTCTTCCTACAAGAAAGACTTCGTTTCAGGTAAACCCAGTCACTTTTCAGCTCAAACGAAGCTACATTGTTCACGAAGCTCACACGTTTCTCGCTCTGAAATGAAAAGCATTGGATGTTCGAGGACCTGTGGTTTGTATCAGTTTCAGTAGCAGAGTTGAACTAGATATGGTCCGTGTGTAGGAAACAGAGTTCTTTTGTTCTGAGCACACTCCTGTTTCCCTCTGTATTAGAGACTATAGAAAGCAAGAGCATGCTTCTGATCTCAAGCAGACTGTGTTTCATGGATGAGAACTGTGCTGTGTGTTTCCCTTCAGAAACGGAGTTCAATGCCATGCTCTGTGTCTTCCTACAAGCAAGACTTCCTTTCAGGTAAATGCAGTCACTTTTCAGCTCAAACCAAGATACAAAGTTCACGAAGCTCACACGTTTCTCGCTCTGAACTGTAAAGCATTGTATGTTAGAAGGCCTGTGGTTTGTATCAGTTTCAGAAAGACAGTGGAACTAGATATGGTCAGTATGTATAGGAAACACAGTACTTTTCTTCTGAGCACACTCACGTTTCCTTCTGTATTAGAGACTCTAGAAAGCAAGAGCGAGCTTCTTGCTCTAAAGCAGAGTGTGTTTCATGGATGAGAACTGTGCTGTGTGTTTCCCTTCAGAAATGGAGTTAACTGTCAGGCTCTGTGTCTTCCTACAAGCAAGACTTCTTTTCAGGTAGACGCAGTCACTTTTCAGCTCAAATGTAGCTACATTGTTCACGAAGCTCACACGTTTCTCGCTCTTAACTGAAAAGCATTGGATGTTAGAGGACCTGTGGTTTCTATCAGTTTCAGAAGCTGAGTTGAACTAGATATGGTCCGTGTGTGTAGAAAACACAGTTCTTTTGTTCTGAGCCCACTCACGTTTCCCTCAGTATTAGAGACTCTAGAAAGCAAGAGCGTGCTTCTTGCTCTAAAGCAGAGTGTGTTTAATGGATGAGAACTGTGCTGTGTGTTTCCTTTAAGAAAGGGAGTTCAATGCCAGGCTCTGTGTCTTCCTACAAGCAAGAGTTCGTTTCAGGTAATCGCAGTCACTTTTCAGCACAAAAGAAACTATATTGTTCACGAAGCTCACACGTTTCTCGCTCTTAACTGAAAAGTATTGGATGTTAGAGGACCTGTGCTTTCTATCAGTTTCGGAAGCAGAGTTTAACTAGATATGGTCCGTGTGTGTAGGAAACACAGTTCTTTTGTTCTGAGCACACTCACGTTTCCCTCTGTATTAGGGACTCTAGAAAGCAAGAGCATGCTTCTTGCTCTAAAGCAGAATGTGTTTCATGGATGAGAACTGTGCTGTGTGTTTCCCTTCAGAAACAGACTTCAATGCCAGGCTCTGTGTCTTCCTACAAGCAAGACTTCATTTCAGGTAGACACAGTCACTTTTCAGCTCAAATGAAGCTACAATGTTCAGGAAGCTCACACGTTTCTCGCTCTGAACTGAAAAGCATTGGATGTTAGAATACCTGTGGTTTGTATCAGTTTCAGAAGCAGAGTCGAACTAGATATGTTCCATGTGTGTAGGAAACACAATTCTTTTGTTCTGAGCACACTCACGTTTCCCTCAGTATTAGAGACTCTAGAAAGCAAGAGAGTGCTTCTTGCTCTAAAGCAGAGTGTGTTTCATGGATGAGAACTGTGCTGTGTGTTTCCCTTCAGAAACGGAGTTCAATGCCAGGCTCTGTGTCTTCCTGCAAGCAAGAATTCGTTTCAGGTAAACGCAGTTACTTTTCAGCTCAAATGAAGCTACAATGTTCAGGAAGCTCACACGTTTCTCACTCTGAACTGAAAAGCATTGGATGTTAGAGGGCCTCTGGTTTGTATCAGTTTCAGAAACAGAGTTGAACTAGATGTGGTCCGAGTGTGTAGCAAACACAGTTCTTTTGTTCTGAGCACTCTCACGTTCCCTCAGTATTAGAGACTCTAGAAAGCAAGAGTGTGCTTCTTGCTCTAAAGTAGAGTGTGTTTCATTGATGAGAACTATGCTGTGTGTTACCTTTCCGAAATGGAGTTAAATGCCAGGCTCTGTGTCTTCCTACAAGCAAGAGTTCGTTTCAGGTAATTGCAGTCACTTTTCAACACAAACAAAGCTACATGGTTCACTAAGCTCACATGTTTCTCGCTATGAACTGAAACGCATTGGATGTTAGAATATGTGTGGTTTGTATCAGTTTCAGAAGCAGAGTTGAACTAGATAAGGTCCGTGTGTTTAGGAAACACAGTTCATTTCTTCTGAGCACACTCACGTTTCCCTCTGTATTAGAGACTCTAGAAAGCAAGAGCGTGCTTCTTGCTCTAAAGCAGAATGTGTTTCATGGATGAGAACTGTGCTGTGTGTTTCCCTTCAGAAACGGAGTTCAATGCCAGGCTCTGTGTCTTCCTACAAGCAAGACTTCGTTTCAGGTAAACCCAGTCACTTTTCAGCTCAAACGAAGCTACATTGTTCACGAAGCTCACACGTTTCTCGCTCTGAAATGAAAAGCATTGGATGTTCGAGGACCTGTGGTTTGTATCAGTTTCAGTAGCAGAGTTGAACTAGATATGGTCCGTGTGTAGGAAACAGAGTTCTTTTGTTCTGAGCACACTCATGTTTCCCTCTGTATTAGAGACTATAGAAAGCAAGAGCATGCTTCTGATCTCAAGCAGACTGTGTTTCATGGATGAGAACTGTGCTGTGTGTTTCCCTTCAGAAACGGAGTTCAATGCCAGGCTCTGTGTCTTCCTACAAGCAAGACTTCCTTTCAGGTAAATGCAGTCACTTTTCAGCTCAAACCAAGATACAAAGTTCACGAAGCTCACACGTTTCTCGCTCTGAACTGTAAAGCATTGTATGTTAGAAGGCCTGTGGTTTGCATCAGTTTCAGAAAGACAGTGGAACTAGATATGGTCAGTATGTATAGGAAACACAGTACTTTTCTTCTGAGCACACTCACGTTTCCTTCTGTATTAGAGACTCTAGAAAGCAAGAGCGAGCTTCTTACTCTAAAGCAGAGTGTGTTTCATGGATGAGAACTGTGCTGTGTGTTTCCCTTCAGAAATGGAGTTAACTGTCAGGCTCTGTGTCTTCCTACAAGCAAGACTTCGTTTCAGGTAGACGCAGTCACTTTTCAGCTCAAATGTAGCTACATTGTTCACGAAGCTCACACGTTTCTCGCTCTTAACTGAAAAGCATTGGATGTTAGAGGACCTGTGGTTTCTATCAGTTTCCGAAGCTGAGTTGAACTAGATATGGTCCGTGTGTGTAGAAAACACAGTTGTTTTGTTCTGAGCCCACTCACGTTTACCTCAGTATTAGAGACTCTAGAAAGCAAGAGCGTGCTTCTTGCTCTAAAGCAGAGTGTGTTTCATGGATGAGAACTGTGCTGTGTGTTTCCTTAAGAAAGGGAGTTCAATGCCAGGCTCTGTGTCTTCCTACAAGCAAGAGTTCGTTTCAGGTAATCGCAGTCACTTTTCAGCACAAAAGAAACTACATTGTTCACGAAGCTCACACGTTTCTCGCTCTTAACTGAAAAGTATTGGATGTTAGAGGACCTGTACTTTCTATCAGTTTCAGAAGCAGAGTTTAACTAGAAATGGTCCGTGTGTGTAGGAAACACAGTTCTTTTGTTCTGAGCACACTCACGTTTCCCTCTGTATTAGGGACTCTAGAAAGCAAGAGCGTGATTCTTGCTCTAAAGCAGAGTGTGTTTCATGGAAGAGAATTGTGCTGTGTGTTTCCCTTCAGAAACGGAGTTCAATGCCAGGCTCTGTGTCTTCCTACAAGGAAGACTTCGTTTCAGTTAAGCGCAGTCACATTTCAGCTCAAAGGAAGCTACATTGTTCACGAAGCTCACATATTTCTCGCTCTTAACTGAAAAGCATTGGATGTTAGAGGACCTGTGGTTTGTATCAGTTTCAGAAACAGAGTTGAACTAGATAAGGTCCGTGTGTTTAGGAAACACAGTTCATTTCTTCTGAGCACACTCACGTTTCCCTCTGTATTAGAGACTCTAGAAAACAAGAGCGTGCTTCTTGCTCTAAAGCAGAGTGTGTTTCATGGATGAGAACTGTGCTGTGTGTTTCCCTTCAGAAACGGAGTTCAATGCCAGGCTCTGTGTCTTCCTACAAGCAAGAATTCGTTTCAGGTAAACGCAGTCACTTTTCAGCTCAAATGAAGCTACAATGTTCAGGAAGCTCACACGTTTCTCGCTCTGAACTGAAAAGCATTGGATGTTAGAGGGCCTCTGGTTTGTATCAGTTTCAGAAACAGAGTTGAACTAGATGTGGTCCGAGTGTGTAGCAAACACAGTTCTTTTGTTCTGAGCACTCTCACGTTCCCTCAGTATTAGAGACTCTAGAAAGCAAGAGCGTGCTTCTTGCTCTAAAGTAGAGTGTGTTTCATTGATGAGAACTATGCTGTGTGTTACCTTTCCGAAATGGAGTTAAATGCCAGGCTCTGTGTCTTCCTACAAGCAAGAGTTCGTTTCAGGTAATCGCAGTCACTTTTCAACACAAACAAAGCTACATTGTTCACTAAGCTCACATGTTTCTCGCTATGAACTGAAACGCATTGGATGTTAGAATACGTGTGGTTTGTATCAGTTTCAGAAGCAGAGTTGAACTAGATAAGGTCCGTGTGTTTAGGAAACACAGTTCATTTCTTCTGAGCACACTCACGTTTCCCTCTGTATTAGAGACTCTAGAAAGCAAGAGCGTGCTTCTTGCTCTAAAGCAGAATGTGTTTCATGGATGAGAACTGTGCTGTGTGTTTCCCTTCAGAAACGGAGTTCAATGCCAGGCTCAGTTTCTTCCTACAAGAAAGACTTCGTTTCAGGTAAACCCAGTCACTTTTCAGCTCAAACGAAGCTACATTGTTCACGAAGCTCACACGTTTCTCGCTCTGAAATGAAAAGCATTGGATGTTCGAGGACCTGTGGTTTGTATCAGTTTCAGTAGCAGAGTTGAACTAGATATGGTCCGTGTGTAGGAAACAGAGTTCTTTTGTTCTGAGCACACTCATGTTTCCCTCTGTATTAGAGACTATAGAAAGCAAGAGCATGCTTCTGATCTCAAGCAGACTGTGTTTCATGGATGAGAACTGTGCTGTGTGTTTCCCTTCAGAAACGGAGTTCAATGCCATGCTCTGTGTCTTCCTACAAGCAAGACTTCCTTTCAGGTAAATGCAGTCACTTTTCAGCTCAAACCAAGATACAAAGTTCACGAAGCTCACACGTTTCTCGCTCTGAACTGTAAAGCATTGTATGTTAGAAGGCCTGTGGTTTGTATCAGTTTCAGAAAGACAGTGGAACTAGATATGGTCAGTATGTATAGGAAACACAGTACTTTTCTTCTGAGCACACTCACGTTTCCTTCTGTATTAGAGACTCTAGAAAGCAAGAGCGAGCTTCTTGCTCTAAAGCAGAGTGTGTTTCATGGATGAGAACTGTGCTGTGTGTTTCCCTTCAGAAATGGAGTTAACTGTCAGGCTCTGTGTCTTCCTACAAGCAAGATTTCTTTTCAGGTAGACGCAGTCACTTTTCAGCTCAAATGTAGCTACATTGTTCACGAAGCTCACACGTTTCTCGCTCTTAACTGAAAAGCATTGGATGTTAGAGGACCTGTGGTTTCTATCAGTTTCAGAAGCTGAGTTGAACTAGATATGGTCCGTGTGTGTAGAAAACACAGTTCTTTTGTTCTGAGCCCACTCACGTTTCCCTCAGTATTAGAGACTCTAGAAAGCAAGAGCGTGCTTCTTGCTCTAAAGCAGAGTGTGTTTAATGGATGAGAACTGTGCTGTGTGTTTCCCTTAAGAAAGGGAGTTCAATGCCAGGCTCTGTGTCTTCCTACAAGCAAGAGTTCGTTTCAGGTAATCGCAGTCACTTTTCAGCACAAAAGAAACTATTGTTCACGAAGCTCACACGTTTCTCGCTCTTAACTGAAAAGTATTGGATGTTAGAGGACCTGTGCTTTCTATCAGTTTCGGAAGCAGAGTTTAACTAGATATGGTCCGTGTGTGTAGGAAACACAGTTCTTTTGTTCTGAGCACACTCACGTTTCCCTCTGTATTAGGGACTCTAGAAAGCAAGAGCATGCTTCTTGCTCTAAAGCAGAATGTTTTTCATGGATGAGAACTGTGCTGTGTGTTTCCCTTCAGAAACAGACTTCAATGCCAGGCTCTGTGTCTTCCTACAAGCAAGACTTCATTTCAGGTAGACACAGTCACTTTTCAGCTCAAATGAAGCTACAATGTTCAGGAAGCTCACACGTTTCTCGCTCTGAACTGAAAAGCATTGGATGTTAGAATACCTGTGGTTTGTATCAGTTTCAGAAACAGAGTTGAACTAGATATGGTCCGTGTGTGTAGGAAACACAGTACTTTGGTTCTGAGCACACTCACGTTTCCTTCTGTATTAGAGACTCTAGAAAGCAAGAGCGTGCTTCTTGCTCAAAGGCAGAGTATGTTTCATGGATGAGAACTGTGCTGTGTGTTACCCTTCCGAAATGGAGTTAAGTGCCAGGCTCTGTGTCTTCCTACAAGCAAGAGTTCGTTTCAGGTAATCGCAGTCACTTTTCAGCACAAACGAATCTACATTGTTCACTAAGCTCACGTTTCTCGCTATGAACTGAAACGCATTGGATGTTAGAATACCTGTGGTTTGTATCAGTTTCAGAAGCAGAGTCGAACTAGATATGTTCCATGTGTGTAGGAAACACAGTTCTTTTGTTCTGAGCACACTCACGTTTCCCTCAGTATTAGAGACTCTAGAAAGCAAGAGAGTGCTTCTTGCTCTAAAGCAGAGTGTGTTTCATGGATGAGAACTCTGCTGTGTGTTTCCCTTCAGAAACGGAGTTCAATGCCAGGCTCTGTGTCTTCCTGCAAGCAAGAATTCGTTTCAGGTAAACGCAGTCACTTTTCAGCTCAAATGAAGCTACAATGTTCAGGAAGCTCACACGTTTCTCACTCTGAACTGAAAAGCATTGGATGTTAGAGGGCCTCTGGTTTGTATCAGTTTCAGAAACAGAGTTGAACTAGATGTGGTCCGAGTGTGTAGCAAACACAGTTCTTTTGTTCTGAGCACTCTCACGTTCCCTCAGTATTAGAGACTCTAGAAAGCAAGAGCGTGCTTCTTGCTCTAAAGTAGAGTGTGTTTCATTGATGAGAACTATGCTGTGTGTTACCTTTCCGAAATGGAGTTAAATGCCAGGCTCTGTGTCTTCCTACAAGCAAGAGTTCGTTTCAGGTAATTGCAGTCACTTTTCAACACAAACAAAGCTACATTGTTCACTAAGCTCACATGTTTCTCGCTATGAACTGAAACGCATTGGATGTTAGAATACGTGTGGTTTGTATCAGTTTCAGAAGCAGAGTTGAACTAGATAAGGTCCGTGTGTTTAGGAAACACAGTTCATTTCTTCTGAGCACACTCACGTTTCCCTCTGTATTAGAGACTCTAGAAAGCAAGAGCGTGCTTCTTGCTCTAAAGCAGAATGTGTTTCATGGATGAGAACTGTGCTGTGTGTTTCCCTTCAGAAACAGAGTTCAATGCCAGGCTCTGTGTCTTCCTACAAGCAAGACTTCGTTTCAGGTAAACCCAGTCACTTTTCAGCTCAAACGAAGCTACATTGTTCACGAAGCTCACACGTTTCTCGCTCTGAAATGAAAAGCATTGGATGTTCGAGGACCTGTGGTTTGTATCAGTTTCAGTAGCAGAGTTGAACTAGATATGGTCCGTGTGTAGGAAACAGAGTTCTTTTGTTCTGAGCACACTCATGTTTCCCTCTGTATTAGAGACTGTAGAAAGCAAGAGCATGCTTCTGATCTCAAGCAGACTGTGTTTCATGGATGAGAACTGTGCTGTGTGTTTCCCTTCAGAAACGGAGTTCAATGCCAGGCTCTGTGTCTTCCTACAAGCAAGACTTCCTTTCAAGTAAATGCAGTCACTTTTCAGCTCAAACCAAGATACAAAGTTCATGAAGCTCACACGTTTCTCGCTCTGAACTGTAAAGCATTGTATGTTAGAAGGCCTGTGGTTTGCATCAGTTTCAGAAAGACAGTGGAACTAGATATGGTCAGTATGTATAGGAAACACAGTACTTTTCTTCTGAGCACACTCACGTTTCCTTCTGTATTAGAGACTCTAGAAAGCAAGAGCGAGCTTCTTACTCTAAAGCAGAGTGTGTTTCATGGATGAGAACTGTGCTGTGTGTTTCCCTTAAGAAACGGAGTTCAATGCCAGGCTCTGTGTCTTCCCACAAACAAGAGTTCGTTTCAGGTAATCGCAGTCACTTTTCAGCACAAAAGAAACTACATTGTTCACGAAGCTCACACGTTTCTCGCTCTTAACTGAAAAGTATTGGATGTTAGAGGACCTGTGGTTTCTATCAGTTTCAGAAGCAGAGTTTAACTAGATATGGTCCGAGTGTGTAGGAAACACAGTTCTTTTGTTCTGAGCACACTCACGTTTCCCTCTGTATTAGAGACTCTAGAAAGCAAGAGCATGCTTCTTGCTCTACAGCAGAGTGTGTTTCATGGAAGAGAATTGTGCTGTGTGTTTCCCTTCAGAAACGGAGTTCAATGCCAGGTTGTGTGTCTTCCTACAAGCAAGACTTCGTTTCAGTTAAGCACAGTCACATTTCAGCTCAAAGGAAGCTACATTGTTCACGAAGCTCACATATTTCTCGCTCTTAACTGAAAAGCATTGGATGTTAGAATACCTGTGGTTTGTATCAGTTTCAGAAACAGAGTTGAACTAGATATGGTCCGTGTGTGTAGGAAACACAGTACTTTTGTTCTGAGCACACTCACGTTTCCTTCTGTATTAGAGACTCTAGAAAGCAAGAGCGTGCTTCTTGCTCTAAAGCAGACTGTGTTTCATGGATGAGAACTGTGCTGTGTGTTTCCCTTCAGAAATGGAGTTAACTGCCAGGCTCTTTGTCTTCCTACAAGCAAGACTACGTTTCAGGTAGACACAGTCACTTTTCAGCTGAAACGAAGCTACATTGTTCACGAAGCTCACACGTTTCTTGCTCTTAACTAAAAAGCAATGGATATTAGAGGACCTGTGGTTTCTATCAGTTTCAGAAGCAGAGTTGAACTAGATATGGTCCGTGTGTGTAGGAAACACAGTTCTTTTGCTCTTTGCACACTCTAGTTTCCCGGCTTATTAGAGAATCTAGAAAGAAAGAGCATGCTTCTTGCTCTAAAGCAGAGTGTGTTTCATGGATGAGAACTGTGCTGTGTGTTTCCCTTCAGAAACGGAGTTCAATGCCAGGCTCTGTGTCTTCCTACAAGCAAGACTTCGTTTCAGTTAAGCGCAGTCACTTTTCAGCTCAAAGGAAGCTACATTGTTCACGAAGCTCACATATTTCTCGCTCTTAAATGAAAAGCATTGGATGTTAGAGGGCCTGTTTTTTGTATCAGTTTCAGAAACAGAGTTGAACTAGATGTGGTCCGAGTGTGTAGGAAACACAGTTCTTTTATTCTGAGCACACTCACGTTTCCCTCAGTATTAGAGAATCTAGAAAGCAAGAGCGTGCTTCTTGCTCTAAAGCAGAGTTTGTTTCATTGATGAGAACTGTGCTGTGTGTTACCCTTCCGAAATGGAGTTAAGTGCCAGGCTCTGTGTCTTCCTACAAGCAAGAGTTCGTTACAGGTAATCGCAGTCACTTTTTAGCACAAACAAAGCTACATTGTTCACTAAGCTCACGTTTCTCGCTATGAACTGAAACGCATTGGATGTTAGAATACCTGTGGTTTGTATCGGTTTCAGAAGCAGAGTTGAACTAGATAAGGTCCGTGTGTGTAGGAAACATAGTTCATTTCTTCTGAGCACACTCACGTTTCCCTCTGTATTAGAGACTCTATAAAGCAAGAGCGTGCTTCTTGCTCTAGAGCAGAGTGTGTTTCATGGATGAGAACTGTGCTGTGTGTTTCCCTTCAGAAACGGAGTTCAATGCCAGTCTCTGTGTGTTCCTACAAGCAAGACTTCGTTTCAGGTAGACGCAGTCACTTTTCCGCTCAAATGAAGCTACAATGTTCACGAAGCTCACACGTTTCTCGCTCTGAACTGAAAAGCATTGGATGTTAGAATACCTGTGGTTTGTATCAGTTTCAGAAACAGAGTTGAACTAGATATGGTCCGTGTGTGTAGGAAACACAGTACTTTTGTTCTGAGCACACTCACGTTTCCTTCTGTATTAGAGACTCTAGAAAGCAAGAGCGTCCTTCTTGCTCTAAAGCAGACTGTGTTTCATGGATGAGAACTGTGCTGTGTGTTTCCCTTCAGAAATGGAGTTAACTGCCAGGCTCTTTGTCTTCCTACAAGCAAGACTTCGTTTCAGGTAGACACAGTCACTTTTCAGCTCAAACGAAGCTACATTGTTCACGAAGCTCACACGTTTCTTGCTCTTAACTAAAAAGCAATGGATATTAGAGGACCTGTGGTTTCTATCAGTTTCAGAAGCAGAGTTGAACTAGATATGGTCCGTGTATGTAGGAAACACAGTTCTTTTGCTCTTTGCACACTCAAGTTTCCCGGCTTTTTAGAGAATCTAGAAAGCAAGAGCATGCTTCTTGCTCTAAAGCCGAGTGTGTTTCATGGATGAGAACTGTGCTGTGTGTTTCCCTTCAGAAACGGAGTTCAATGCCAGGCTCTGTGTCTTCCTACAAGCAAGACTTCGTTTCAGTTAAGCGCAGTCACTTTTCAGCTCAAAGGAAGCTACATTGTTCACGAAGCTCACATATTTCTCGCTCTTAACTGAAAAACATTGGATGTTAGAGGGCCTGTGGTTTGTATCAGTTTCAGAAACAGAGTTGAACTAGATGTGGTCCGAGTGTGTAGGAAACACAGTTCTTTTGTTCTGAGCACACTCACGTTTCCCTCAGTATTAGAGACTCTAGAAAGCAAGAGCATGCTTCTTGCTCTAAAGCAGAGTTTGTTTCATTGATGAGAACTGTGCTGTGTGTTACCCTTCCGAAATGGAGTTAAGTGCCAGGCTCTGTGTCTTCCTACAAGCAAGAGTTCGTTACAGGTAATTGCAGTCACTTTTTAGAACAAACAAAGCTGTTTTTGTTCACTAAGCTCACGTTTCTCGCTATGAACTGAAACACATTGGATGTTAGAATACCTGTGGTTTGTATCGGTTTCAGAAGCAGAGTTGAACTAGATAAGGTCCGTGTGTGTAGGAAACATAGTTCATTTCTTCTGAGCACACTCACGTTTCCCTCTGTATTAGAGACTCTAGAAAGCAAGAGCGTGCTTCTTGCTCTAAAGCAGACTGTGTTTCATGGATGAGAACTGTGCTGTGTGTTTCCCTTCAGAAATGGAGTTAACTGCCAGGCTCTTTGTCTTCCTACAAGCAAGACTTCGTTTCAGGTAGACACAGTCACTTTTCAGCTGAAACGAAGCTACATTGTTCACGAAGCTCACACGTTTCTTGCTCTTAACTAAAAAGCAATGGATATTAGAGGACCTGTGGTTTCTATCAGTTTCAGAAGCAGAGTTGAACTAGATATGGTCCGTGTGTGTAGGAAACACAGTTCTTTTGCTCTTTGCACACTCTAGTTTCCCGGCTTATTAGAGAATCTAGAAAGCAAGAGCATGCTTCTTGCTCTAAAGCAGAGTGTGTTTCATGGATGAGAACTGTGCTGTGTGTTTCCCTTCAGAAACGGAGTTCAATGCCAGGCTCTGTGTCTTCCTACAAGCAAGACTTCGTTTCAGTTAAGCGCAGTCACTTTTCAGCTCAAAGGAAGCTACATTGTTCACGAAGCTCACATATTTCTCGCTCTTAAATGAAAAGCATTGGATGTTAGAGGGCCTGTTTTTTGTATCAGTTTCAGAAACAGAGTTGAACTAGATGTGGTCCGAGTGTGTAGGAAACACAGTTCTTTTATTCTGAGCACACTCACGTTTCCCTCAGTATTAGAGAATCTAGAAAGCAAGAGCGTGCTTCTTGCTCTAAAGCAGAGTTTGTTTCATTGATGAGAACTGTGCTGTGTGTTACCCTTCCGAAATGGAGTTAAGTGCCAGGCTCTGTGTCTTCCTACAAGCAAGAGTTCGTTACAGGTAATCGCAGTCACTTTTTAGCACAAACAAAGCTACATTGTTCACTAAGCTCACGTTTCTCGCTATGAACTGAAACGCATTGGATGTTAGAATACCTGTGGTTTGTATCGGTTTCAGAAGCAGAGTTGAACTAGATAAGGTCCGTGTGTGTAGGAAACATAGTTCATTTCTTCTGAGCACACTCCCGGTTCCCTCTCTATTAGAGACTCTAGAAAGCAAGAGCGTGCTTCTTGCTCTAGAGCAGAGTGTGTTTCATGGATGAGAACTGTGCTGTGTGTTTCCCTTCAGAAACGGAGTTCAATGCCAGTCTCTGTGTGTTCCTACAAGCAAGACTTCGTTTCAGGTAGACGCAGACACTTTTCCGCTCAAATGAAGCTACAATGTTCAGGAAGCTCACACGTTTCTCGCTCTGAACTGAAAAGCATTGGATGTTAGAATACCTGTGGTTTGTATCAGTTTCAGAAACAGAGTTGAACTAGATATGGCCCGTGTGTGTAGGAAACACAGTACTTTTGTTCTGAGCACACTCACGTTTCCTTCTGTATTAGAGACTCTAGAAAGCAAGAGCGTGCTTCTTGCTCTAAAGCAGACTGTGTTTCATGGATGAGAACTGTGCTGTGTGTTTCCCTTCAGAAATGGAGTTAACTGCCAGGCTCTTTGTCTTCCTACAAGCAAGACTTCGTTTCAGGTAGACACAGTCACTTTTCAGCTCAAACGAAGCTACATTGTTCACGAAGCTCACACGTTTCTTGCTCTTAACTAAAAAGCAATGGATATTAAAGGACCTGTGGTTTCTATCAGTTTCAGAAGCAGAGTTGAACTAGATATGGTCCGTGTGTGTAGGAAACACAGTTCTTTTGCTCTTTGCACACTCTAGTTTCCCGGCTTATTAGAGAATCTAGAAAGCAAGAGCATGCTTCTTGCTCTAAAGCAGAGTGTGTTTCATGGATGAGAACTGTGCTGTGTGTTTCCCTTCAGAAACGGAGTTCAATGCCAGGCTCTGTGTGTTCCTACATGCAAGACTTCGTTTCAGGTAGACGCAGTCACTTTTCCGCTCAAATGAAGCTACAATGTTCAGGAAGCTCACACGTTTCTCGCTCTGAACTGAAAAGCATTGGATGTTAGAATACCTGTGGTTTGTATCAGTTTCAGAAACAGAGTTGAACTAGATATGGTCCGTGTGTGTAGGAAACACAGTACTTTTGTTCTGAGCACACTCACATTTCCTTCTGTATTAGAGACTCTAGAAAGCAAGAGCGTGCTTCTTGCTCTAAGCAGACTGTGTTTCATGGATGAGAACTGTGCTGTGTGTTTCCCTTCAGAAATGGAGTTAACTGCCAGGCTCTTTGTCTTCCTACAAGCAAGACTTCGTTTCAGGTAGACACAGTCACTTTTCAGCTGAAACGAAGCTACATTGTTCACGAAGCTCACACGTTTCTTGCTCTTAACTAAAAAGCAATGGATATTAGAGGACCTGTGGTTTCTATCAGTTTCAGAAGCAGAGTTGAACTAGATATGGTCCGTGTGTGTAGGAAACACAGTTCTTTTGCTCTTTGCACACTCTAGTTTCCCGGCTTATTAGAGAATCTAGAAAGCAAGAGCATGCTTCTTGCTCTAAAGCAGAGTGTGTTTCATGGATGAGAACTGTGCTGTGTGTTTCCCTTCAGAAACGGAGTTCAATGCCAGGCTCTGTGTCTTCCTACAAGCAAGACTTCGTTTCAGTTAAGCGCAGTCACTTTTCAGCTCAAAGGAAGCTACATTGTTCACGAAGCTCACATATTTCTCGCTCTTAAATGAAAAGCATTGGATGTTAGAGGGCCTGTTTTTTGTATCAGTTTCAGAAACAGAGTTGAACTAGATGTGGTCCGAGTGTGTAGGAAACACAGTTCTTTTATTCTGAGCACACTCACGTTTCCCTCAGTATTAGAGAATCTAGAAAGCAAGAGCGTGCTTCTTGCTCTAAAGCAGAGTTTGTTTCATTGATGAGAACTGTGCTGTGTGTTACCCTTCCGAAATGGAGTTAAGTGCCAGGCTCTGTGTCTTCCTACAAGCAAGAGTTCGTTACAGGTAATCGCAGTCACTTTTTAGCACAAACAAAGCTACATTGTTCACTAAGCTCACATTTCTCGCTATGAACTGAAACGCATTGGATGTTAGAATACCTGTGGTTTGTATCGGTTTCAGAAGCAGAGTTGAACTAGATAAGGTCCGTGTGTGTAGGAAACATAGTTCATTTCTTCTGAGCACACTCACGTTTCCCTCTGTATTAGAGACTCTAGAAAGCAAGAGCGTGCTTCTTGCTCTAGAGCAGAGTGTGTTTCATGGATGAGAACTGTGCTGTGTGTTTCCCTTCAGAAACGGAGTTCAATGCCAGTCTCTGTGTGTTCCTACAAGCAAGACTTCGTTTCAGGTAGACGCAGTCACTTTTCCGCTCAAATGAAGCTACAATGTTCACGAAGCTCACACGTTTCTCGCTCTGAACTGAAAAGCATTGGATGTTAGAATACCTGTGGTTTGTATCAGTTTCAGAAACAGAGTTGAACTAGATATGGTCCGTGTGTGTAGGAAACACAGTACTTATGTTCTGAGCACACTCACGTTTCCTTCTGTATTAGAGACTCTAGAAAGCAAGAGCGTCCTTCTTGCTCTAAAGCAGACTGTGTTTCATGGATGAGAACTGTGCTGTGTGTTTCCCTTCAGAAATGGAGTTAACTGCCAGGCTCTTTGTCTTCCTACAAGCAAGACTTCGTTTCAGGTAGACACAGTCACTTTTCAGCTCAAACGAAGCTACATTGTTCACGAAGCTCACACGTTTCTTGCTCTTAACTAAAAAGCAATGGATATTAGAGGACCTGTGGTTTCTATCAGTTTCAGAAGCAGAGTTGAACTAGATATGGTCCGTGTGTGTAGGAAACACAGTTCTTTTGCTCTTTGCACACTCAAGTTTCCCGGCTTTTTAGAGAATCTAGAAAGCAAGAGCATGCTTCTTGCTCTAAAGCCGAGTGTGTTTCATGGATGAGAACTGTGCTGTGTGTTTCCCTTCAGAAACGGAGTTCAATGCCAGGCTCTGTGTCTTCCTACAAGCAAGACTTCGTTTCAGTTAAGCGCAGTCACTTTTCAGCTCAAAGGAAGCTACATTGTTCACGAAGCTCACATATTTCTCGCTCTTAACTGAAAAACATTGGATGTTAGAGGGCCTGTGGTTTGTATCAGTTTCAGAAACAGAGTTGAACTAGATGTGGTCCGAGTGTGTAGGAAACACAGTTCTTTTGTTCTGAGCACACTCACGTTTCCCTCAGTATTAGAGACTCTAGAAAGCAAGAGCATGCTTCTTGCTCTAAAGCAGAGTTTGTTTCATTGATGAGAACTGTGCTGTGTGTTACCCTTCCGAAATGGAGTTAAGTGCCAGGCTCTGTGTCTTCCTACAAGCAAGAGTTCGTTACAGGTAATTGCAGTCACTTTTTAGCACAAACAAAGCTGTATTGTTCACTAAGCTCACGTTTCTCGCTATGAACTGAAACACATTGGATGTTAGAATACCTGTGGTTTGTATCGGTTTCAGAAGCAGAGTTGAACTAGATAAGGTCCGTGTGTGTAGGAAACATAGTTCATTTCTTCTGAGCACACTCACGTTTCCCTCTGTATTAGAGACTCTAGAAAGCAAGAGCGTGCTTCTTGCTCTAAAGCAGAGTGTGTTTCATGGATGAGAACTGTGCTGTGTGTTTCCCTTCAGAAACGGAGTTCAATGCCAGGCTCTGTGTGTTCCTACATGCAAGACTTCGTTTCAGGTAGACGCAGTCACTTTTCCGCTCAAATGAAGCTACAATGTTCAGGAAGCTCACACGTTTCTCGCTCTGAACTGAAAAGCATTGGATGTTAGAATACCTGTGGTTTGTATCAGTTTCAGAAACAGAGTTGAACTAGATATGGTCCGTGTGTGTAGGAAACACAGTACTTTTGTTCTGAGCACACTCACGTTTCCTTCTGTATTAGAGACTCTAGAAAGCAAGAGCGTGCTTCTTGCTCTAAAGCAGACTGTGTTTCATGGATGAGAACTGTGCTGTGTGTTTCCCTTCAGAAATGGAGTTAACTGCCAGGCTCTTTGTCTTCCTACAAGCAAGACTTCGTTTCAGGTAGACACAGTCACTTTTCAGCTCAAACGAAGCTACATTGTTCACGAAGCTCACACGTTTCTTGCTCTTAACTAAAAAGCAATGGATATTAGAGGACCTGTGGTTTCTATCAGTTTCAGAAGCAGAGTTGAACTAGATATGGTCCGTGTGTGTAGGAAACACAGTTCTTTTGCTCTTTGCACACTCTAGTTTCCCGGCTTATTAGAGAATCTAGAAAGCAAGAGCATGCTTCTTGCTCTAAAGCAGAGTGTGTTTCATGGATGAGAACTGTGCTGTGTGTTTCCCTTCAGAAACGGAGTTCAATGCCAGGCTCTGTGTCTTCCTACAAGCAAGACTTCGTTTCAGTTAAGCGCAGTCACTTTTCAGCTCAAAGGAAGCTACATTGTTCACGAAGCTCACATATTTCTCGCTCTTAAATGAAAAGCATTGGATGTTAGAGGGCCTGTTTTTTGTATCAGTTTCAGAAACAGAGTTGAACTAGATGTGGTCCGAGTGTGTAGGACACAGTTCTTTTATTCTGAGCACACTCACGTTTCCCTCAGTATTAGAGACTCTAGAAAGCAAGAGCGTGCTTCTTGCTCTAGAGCAGAGTGTGTTTCATGGATGAGAACTGTGCTGTGTGTTTCCCTTCAGAAACGGAGTTCAATGCCAGTCTCTGTGTGTTCCTACAAGCAAGACTTCGTTTCAGGTAGACGCAGTCACTTTTCCGCTCAAATGAAGCTACAATGTTCAGGAAGCTCACACGTTTCTCGCTCTGAACTGAAAAGCATTGGATGTTAGAATACCTGTGGTTTGTATCAGTTTCAGAAACAGAGTTGAACTAGATATGGTCCGTGTGTGTAGGAAACACAGTACTTTTGTTCTGAGCACACTCACGTTTCCTTCTGTATTAGAGACTCTAGAAAGCAAGAGCGTGCTTCTTGCTCTAAAGCAGACTGTGTTTCATGGATGAGAACTGTGCTGTGTGTTTCCCTTCAGAAATGGAGTTAACTGCCAGGCTCTTTGTCTTCCTACAAGCAAGACTTCGTTTCAGGTAGACACAGTCACTTTTCAGCTCAAATGAAGCTACATTGTTCACGAAGCTCACACGTTTCTTGCTCTTAACTAAAAAGCAATGGATATTAGAGGACCTGTGGTTTCTATCAGTTTCAGAAGCAGAGTTGAAATAGATATGGTCCGTGTGTGTAGGAAACACAGTTCTTTTGCTCTTTGCACACTCAAGTTTCCCGGCTTTTTAGAGAATCTAGAAAGCAAGAGCATACTTCTTGCTCTAAAGCAGAGTGTGTTTCATGGATGAGAACTGTGCTGTGTGTTTCCCTTCAGAAACGGAGTTCAAAGCCAGGCTCTGTGTCTTCCTACAAGCAAGACTTCGTTTCAGTTAAGCGCAGTCACTTTTCAGCTCAAAGGAACCTACATTGTTCACGAAGCTCACATATTTCTCGCTCTTAACTGAAAAGCATTGGATGTTAGAGGGCCTGTTTTTTGTATCAGTTTCAGAAACAGAGTTGAACTAGATATGGTCCGTGTGTGTAGGAAACACAGTACTTTTGTTCTGAGCACACTCATGTTTCCTTCTGTATTAGAGACTCTAGACAGCAAGAGCGTGCTTCTTGCTCTAAAGCAGAGTGTGTTTCATAAATGAGAACTGTGCTGTGTGTTACCCTTCCGAAATGGAGTTAAATGCCAGGCTCTGTGTCTTCCTACAAGCAAGAGTTCGTTTCAGGTAATAGCAGTCACTTTTCAGCACAAACGAAGCTACATTGTTCACTAAGCTCACATGTTTCTTGCTATGAACTGAAACGCATTGGATGTTAGAATACCTGTGGTTTGTATCAGTTTCAGAAGCAGAGTTGAACTAGATAAGGTCCGTGTGTTTAGGAAACACAGTTCATTTCTTCTGAGCACACTCACGTTTCCCTCAATATTAGAGACTCTAGAAAGCAAGAGCGTGCTTCTTGCTCTAAAGCAGAGTGTGTTTCATAGATGAGAACTGTGCTGTGTGTTTCCCTTCAGAAACGGAATTCAGTGCCAGGCTCTGTGTCTTCCTACAAGCAAGACTTCCTTTCAGGTAAACGCAGTCACATTCAGCTCAAACGAAGATACATTGTTCAGGAAGCTCACATGTTTCTTGCTCTGAACTGAAAAGCATTGGATGTTAGAGGACCTGTCGTTTGTATCAGTTTCAGAAGCAGAGTTGAACTAGATATGGTCCGTGTGTGTAGGAAACAGAATTCATTTTTTCTGAGCACACTCACGAATCCCTCAGTATTAGAGAATCTAGAAAGCAAGAGCGTGCTTCTTGCTCTAAAGCAGAGTGTGTTTCATGGATGAGAACTGTGGTGTGTGTTTCCCTTCAGAAACGGAGTTCAATGCCAGGCTCTGTGTCTTCCTACAAGCAAGAATTCGTTTCATGTAATCGCAGTCACTTTTCAGCACAAAAGAAACTACATTGTTCACGAAGCTCACACGTTTCTGGCTCTTAACTGAAAAGCATTGGATGTTAGAGGACCTGTGGTTTCTATCAGTTTCAGAAGCAGAGTTTAACTAGATATGGTCCGTGTGTGTAGGAAACACAGTTCCTTTGCTCTGATCACACTCACGTTTCCCGGCTTATTAGAGAATCTAGAAAGCAAGGGCATGCTTCTTGCTCTAAAGCAGAGTGTGTTTCATGGATGAGAACTGTGCTGTGTCTTTCCCTTCAGAAATGGAGTTCAATGCCAGGCTCTGTGTCTTCCTACAAGCAAGACTTCGTTTCAGGAAAACGCAGACACTTTTCAGCTCAAACGAAGCTACATTGTTCATGAAGCTCACACGTTTCTCGCTCTTAACTGCAAAGCATTGGATGTTAGAGGACCTGTGTTTTGTATCAGTTTCAGAAGCAGAGTTAAACTAGATATGGTCCGTGTGTGTAGGAAACACAGTTCTTTTGTTCTGAGCACATTCACGTTTAGCTCTGTATTAGAGACTCTAGAAAGCAAGAGCATGCTTCTTGCTCTAAAGCAGAGTGTGTTTCATGGAAGAGAATTGTGCTGTTTGTTTCGCTTCAGAAACGGAGTTCAATGCCAGGCTCTGTGTCTTCCTACAAGCAAGACTTCGTTTCAGGTAAACTCAGTCACTTTTTAGCTCAAATGGAGCTACAAAGTTCACGAAACTCACACGTTTCTCGCTCTGAACTGAAAAGCATTGTATGTTAGAAGGCCTGTGCTTTGTATCAGTTTCAGAAACAGAGTTGAACTAGATATGGTCCGTGTGTGGAGGAAACACAGTACTTTTGTTCTGAACACACTCACGTTTCCTTCTGTATTAGAGACTCTAGAAAGCAAGAGCGTGCTTCTTGCTCTAAAGCAGAGTGTGTTTCATGGATGAGAACTGTGCTGTGTGTTTCCCTTCAGAAATGGAGTTAACTGCCAGGCTCTGTGTCTTCCTACAAGCAAGACTTCGTTTCAGGTAGACGCAGTCACTTTTCAGCTCAAACGTAGCTACATTGTTCACGAATCTCACACGTTTCTCGCTCTTAACTGAAAAGCATTGGATGTTAGAGGACCTAGGTTTCTATCAGTTTCAGAAGCAGAGTTGAACTAGATATGGTCCGTGTGTGTAGGAAACACAGTTCGTTTGTTCTGAGCACACTCACGTTTCTCTCAGTATTAGAGACTGTAGAAAGCAAGAGCATGCTTCTTGCTCTAAAGCAGAGTGTGTTTCATGGATGAGAACTGTGCTGTGTGTTTCCCTTCAGAAACGGAGTTCAATGTCAGGCTCTGTGTCTTCCTACAAGCAAGACTTCGTTGCAGGTAAAGGCAGTCACTTTTTAGCACAAAGGGAGCTACATTGTTTACGAAGCTCACACGTTTCTCGCTCTGAACTGAAAAGCATTGGATGTTCGAGGACCTGTGGTTTGTATCAGTTTCAGAAGCAGAGTCGAACTAGATATGGTCCGTGTTTGTAGGAAACACAGTTCTTTTGTTCTGAGCACACTCACGTTTCCCTCTGTATTAGAGACTCTAGAAAGCAAGAGCGTGCTTATTGCTCTAAAGCAGAGTGTGTTTCATGGATGAGAACTGTGCTGTGTGTTTCCCTTCAGAAACGGAGTTCAATGCCAGGCTCTGTGTCTTCCTACAAGCAACACTTCTTTTCCGGTAAATGCAGTCACTTTTCAGCTTAAACCAAGCTACAAAGTTCACGAAGCTCACACGTTTCTCGCTCTGAACTGAAAAGCATTGTATGTTAGAAGGGTTGTGCTTTGTATCAGTTTCAGAAACAGAGTTGAACTAGATATGGTCCGTGTGTGTAGGAAACACAGTACTTTTGTTCTGAACACACTCACGTTTCCTTCTGTATTAGAGATTCTACAAAGCAAGAGCGTGCTTCTTGCTCTAAAGCAGAGTGTGTTTCATGGATGAGAACTGTGCTGTGTGTTTCCCTTCAGAAATGGAGTTAACTACCAGGCTCTGTGTCTTCCTACAAGCAAGACTTCGTTTCAGGTAGACGCAGTCACTTTTCAGCTCAAACGTAGCTACATTGTTCACGAAACTTACACGTTTCTCGCTCTTAACTGAAAAGCATTGGATGTTAGAAGACCTGTGGTTTCTATCAGTTTCAGAAGCAGAGTTGAACTAGATATGGTCCCTGTGTGTAGGAAACAGAGTTCTTTTGTTCTGAGCACACTCATGTTTCCCTCTGTATTAGAGACTATAGAAAGCAAGAGCATGCTTCTTGCTCTAAAGCAGACTGTGTTTCATGGATGAGAACTGTGCTGTGTGTTTCCCTTCAGAAACGGAGTTCAATGCCAGGCTCTGTGTCTTCCTACAAGCAAGACTTCGTTGCAGGTAAAGGCAGTCACTTTTTAGCACAAAGGGAGCTACATTGTTTACGAAGCTCACACGTCTCTCGCTCTGAACTGAAAAGCATTGGATGTTCGAGGACCTGTGGTTTGTATCAGTTTCAGAAGCAGAGTCGAACTAGATGTGGTCCGTGTTTGTAGGAAACACAGTTCTTTTGTTCTGAGCACACTCACGTTTCCCTCTGTATTAGAGACTCTAGAAAGCAAGAGCGTGCTTATTGCTCTAAAGCAGAGTGTGTTTCATGGATAAGAACTGTGCTGTGTGTTTCCCTTCAGAAACGGAGTTCAATGCCAGGCTCTGTGTCTTCCTACACGCAACACTTCTTTTCCGGTAAATGCAGTCACTTTTCAGCTTAAACCAAGCTACAAAGTTCACGAAGCTCACACGTTTCTCACTCTGAACTGAAAAGCATTGTATGTTAGAAGGCCTGTGCTTTGTATCAGTTTCAGAAACAGAGTTGAACTAGATATGGTCCGTGTGGGTAGGAAACACAGTACATTTTTTCTGAACACACTCACATTTCCTTCTGTATTAGAGACTCTAGAAAGCAAGAGCGTGCTTCTTGCTCTAAAGCAGAGTGTGTTTCATGGATGAGAACTGTGCTGTGTGTTTCCCTTCAGAAATGGAGTTAACTGCCAGGCTCTGTGTCTTCCTACAAGCAAGACTTCGTTTCAGGTAGACACAGTCACTTTTCAGCTCAAACGTAGCTACATTGTTCACGAATCTCACATGTTTCTCGCTCTTAACTGAAAAGCATTGAAGTTAGAGGACCTGTGGTTTCTATCAGTTTCAGAAGAAGAGTTGAACTAGATATGGTCCCTGTGTGTAGGAAACAGAGTTCTTTTGTTCTGAGCACACTCATGTTTCCCTCTGTATTAGAGACTATAGAAAGTAAGAGCATGCTTCTTGCTCTAAAGCAGACTGTGTTTCATGGATGAGAACTGTGCTGTGTGTTTCCCTTCAGAAACGGAGTTCAATGCCATGCTCTGTGTCTTCCTACAAGCAAGACTTCTTTTCAGGTAAATGCAGTCACTTTTCAGCTCAAACCAAGCTACAAAGTTCACGAAGCTCACACGTTTGTCGCTCTTAACCTGAAAGCATTGGATGTTAGAGGACCTGTGTTTTGTATCATTTTCAGAAGCAGAGTTAAACTAGATATGGTCCGAGTGTGTAGGAAACACAGTTCTTTTGCTCTGAGCACCCTCGTTTCCCGGCTTATCAGAGAATCTAGAAAGCAAGAGCATGCTTCTTGCTCTAAAGCAGAGTGTGTTTCATGGAAGAGAATTGTGCAGTGTGTTTCCCTTCAGAAACGGAGTTCAATGCCAGGCTCTGTGTCTTCCTACAAGCAAGACTTCCTTTCAGTTAAGCGCAGTCACTTTTCAGCTCAAAGGAAGCTACATTGTTCATGAAGCTCACACGTTTCTCGCTCTGAACTGAAAAGCATTGGATGTTCGAGGACCTGTGCTTTCTATCAGTTTCAGAAGCAGAGTTGAACTAGATATGGTCCGTGTGTGTAGGAAACACAGTTCTTTTGCTCTGAGCACCCTCGTTTCCCGGCTTATTAGAGAATCTAGAAAGCAAGAGCATGATTCTTGCTCTAAAGCAGACTGTGTTTCATGGATGAGAACTGTGCTGTGTGTTTCCCTTCAGAAACGGAGTTCAATGCCAGGCTCTGTGTCTTCCTACAAGCAAGACTTCATTTCAGGTAAACGCAGTCACTTTTCAGCTCAAACGAAGCTACATTGTTCATGAAGGTCACATGTTTCTCGCTCTTAACTGCAAAGCATTGGATGTTAGAGGACCTGTGGTTTGTATCAGTTTCAGAAACAGAGTTGAACTAGATACGGTCCATGTGTGTAAGAAACACAGTTCTTTTGTTGTGAGCACACTCACGTTTCCCTCAGTATTAGAGACTCTAGAAAGACAGAGCGTGCTTCTTGCTCTATAGCAGAGTGTGTTTCATGGATGAGAACTGTGCTGTGTGTTTCCCTTCAGACACAGAGTTCAATGCCAGGCTCTGTGTCTTCCTACAAGCAAGACTTCGTTTCAGGTAAACGCAGTCACTTTTTAGCTCAAACGAAGCTACAATGTTCACGAAGCTCACACGTTTCTTGCTCTGAACTGAAAAGCATTGGATGTTAGATGGCCTGTGGTTTGTATCAGTTTCAGAAACAGAGTTGAACTAGATATGGTCCGTGTGTGTAGGAAACACAGTTATTTTGTTCTGAGCACAGTCACGTTTCCTTCTGTATTAGAGACTCTAGAAAGCAAGAGCGTGCTTCTTGTTCTAAAGCAGAGTGTGTTTCATTGATGAGAACTGTGCTGTGTGTTTTCCTTCCGAAATGGAGTTCAATGCCAGGCTCTGTGTCTTCCCACAAGCAAGAGTTCTTTTAAGGTAATCGCAGTCACTTTTCAGCACAAACGAAGCTACATTGTTCATGAAGCTCACACGTTTCTCGCTCTTAACTGCAAAGCATTGGAGGTTAGAGGACCTGTGTTTTGTATCAGTTTCAGAAGCAGAGTTTAACTAGATATGGTCCAGGTGTTTAGGAAAGACAGTTCTTTTCTTCTGAGCACACTCACGTTTCCCTCTGTATTAGAGAATCTAGAAAGCAAGAGCGTGCTTCTTGCTCTAAAGCAGAATGTGTTTCATGGATGAGAACTGTGCTGTGTGTTTCCCTTCAGAAACTGAGTTCAATGCCAGGCTCTGTGTCTTCCTACAAGCAAGACTTCGTTTCAGGTAAACGCAGTCACTTTTTAGCTCAAACGGAGCTACATTGTTCACGAAGCTCACACGTTTCTCGCTCTGAACTGAAAAGCATTGGATGTTCGAGGACCTGTGGTTTTTATAAGTTTCAGAAGCAGAGTCGAACTAGATATGGTCCGTCTGTGTAGGAAACACAGTTCGTTTGTTCTGAGCACACTCACGTTTCCCTCTGTATTAGAGACTCTAGAAAGCAAGAGCATGCTTCTTGCTCTAAAGCAGAGTGTGTTTCATGGATGAGAACTGTGCTGTGTTTTTCCCTTCAGAAATGGAGTTAACTACCAGGCTCTGTGTCTTCCTACAAGCAAGACTTCGTTTCAGGTAGACGCAGTCACTTTTCAGCTCAAACGTAGCTACATTGTTCACGAAACTCACACGTTCCTTGCTCTTAACTGAAAAGCATTGGATGTTAGAAGACCTGTGGTTTCTATCAGTTTCACAAGCAGAGTTGAACTAGATATGGTCCCTGTGTGTAGGAAACAGAGTTCTTTTGTTCTGAGCACACTCATGTTTCCCTCTGTATTAGAGACTATAGAAAGCAAGAGCATGCTTCTTGCTCTAAAGCAGAGTGTGTTTCATGGATGAGAACTGTGCTGTGTGTTTCCCTTCAGAAACGGAGTTCAATGCCAGGCTCTGTGTCTTCCTACAAGCAAGACTTCGTTGCAGGTAAAGGCAGTCACTTTTTAGCACAAAGGGAGCTACATTGTTTACGAAGCTCACATGTCTCTCGCTCTGAACTGAAAAGCATTGGATGTTCGAGGACCTGTGGTTTGTATCAGTTTCAGAAGCAGAGTCGAACTAGATATGGTCCGTGTTTGTAGGAAACACAGTTCTTTTGTTCTGAGCACACTCACGTTTCCCTCTGTATTAGAGACTCTAGAAAGCAAGAGCATGCTTATTGCTCTAAAGCAGAGTGTGTTTCATGGATAAGAACTGTGCTGTGTGTTTCCCTTCAGAAACGGAGTTCAATGCCAGGCTCTGTGTCTTCCTACACGCAACACTTCTTTTCCGGTAAATGCAGTCACTTTTCAGCTTAAACCAAGCTACAAAGTTCACGAAGCTCACACGTTTCTCGCTCTGAACTGAAAAGCATTGTATGTTAGAAGGCCTGTGCTTTGTATCAGTTTCAGAAACAGAGTTGAACTAGATATGGTCCGTGTGGGTAGGAAACACAGTACATTTTTTCTGAACACACTCACATTTCCTTCTGTATTAGAGACTCTAGAAAGCAAGAGCGTGCTTCTTGCTCTAAAGCAGAGTGTGTTTCATGGATGAGAACTGTGCTGTGTGTTTTCCTTCCGAAATGGAGTTCAATGCCAGGCTCTGTGTCTTCCCACAAGCAAGAGTTCTTTTCAGGTAATCGCAGTCACTTTTCAGCACAAACGAAGCTACATTGTTCATGAAGCTCACACGTTTCTCGCTCTTAACTGCAAAGCATTGGATGTTAGAGGACCTGTGTTTTGTATCAGTTTCAGAAGCAGAGTTTAACTAGATATGGTCCAGGTGTTTAGGAAACACAGTTCTTTTCTTCTGAGCACACTCACGTTTCCCTCTGTATTAGAGAATCTAGAAAGCAAGAGCGTGCTTCTTGCTCTAAAGCAGAATGTGTTTCATGGATGAGAACTGTGCTGTGTGTTTCCCTTCAGAAACTGAGTTCAATGCCAGGCTCTGTGTCTTCCTACAAGCAAGACTTCGTTTCAGGTAAACGCAGTCACTTTTTAGCTCAAACGGAGCTACATTGTTCACGAAGCTCACACGTTTCTCGCTCTGAACTGAAAAGCATTGGATGTTCGAGGACCTGTGGTTTTTATCAGTTTCAGAAGCAGAGTCGAACTAGATATGGTCCGTGTTTGTAGGAAACACAGTTCGTTTGTTCTGAGCACACTCACGTTTCCCTCTGTATTAGAGACTCTAGAAAGCAAGAGCGTGCTTCTTGCTCTAAAGCAGAGTGTGTTTCATGGATGAGAACTGTGCTGTGTGTTTCCCTTCAGAAACGGAGTTCAATGCC